>VXBT01009352.1:190178-215945 GCA_013400235.1 Oriolus oriolus | reverse complement strand
CGGCCACTGCCACTGCCCGCCGCCTCCTGCCACTGCCACTGCCACTGCCCGCCTGCCGCCTCCTGCCACTGCCACTGCCACTGCCCGCCCCGCCCCTACCTGCCGGCGGGCCGAAACGAGGAGGGACCCGCGCCGCACACCCGGCCCGCTCGCCGCCTCTCTGCCCGCTCCCCGCCAGCGCGGGCGAAAATAGCAACACGTGGCGGGCCCCGGCCCGGGGGCGCGGACGGCACGGGCGCCCGGCAGAGACGGCGGGCAGCCGGCGACAGCGGGGCGCCCATGTCGCGACAGCGGGCAGCTGAAGCCCCCTCCCCTCGCCCGTTAAGTTCCTCTCGAAGAGCATTTCGGCTACGCTGCCCCGTGTCAGTCTGGCACAGCCTTTGATCTCCCGCGGAAAACATGTCGTTGTCGCCTTGCGGTAGTGAGCCTGGGCGGACGGCGGGGTCAGCTGAAGTGGCGAGCGAAGTTTGCTCACAAAATTGGAACTAGCCCGGCTCGCGAGCTCTGAAGTGGCCAAGTCCCCACTCAGGTGTGGGCCCGGCCCTGGCCGCAGGGCAGCCTTTTGCGAGCTCACCTGAGTCACCTTGACGGCTTCCTCAGAGAAACCACTCTTGCGTATGTATAAAATAATTTTAAGAATTGGTATTAGCTGGTCTTCCAGTTGCCAGAAAGGATAAGGCATGAATGGATCCGGAGACTTAATTATACTCCTCTGCAAGTGGAGATGATTAAGGCACCCTACATCCCCGTTGTGCAAACCACTTTTGCACTCAATTAATTTCAAGTTGTCTTGGCAGTAGGACCACTGATTTACTCACTTTTAAGCCTGCACACTTAAATCAGAGCTTTATAAAGGAAATCTGCTCGTTGCTGTGAGGGAAACAATCAAGCTGTTAAACGCAAGCACAATGTTGCCCCAGATTACGAAAAACAAGTCAAATTTCGATATCCAAGCACATCCCCTACTTGCAAAGCATAGATACACATGTAGATACAAACTGCAATGTGTGTCCATGGCCTTTGGCATCTAGGTGTACTTCCACAGGATTGCTGATGAGTGAATTGAGGTATGTAAGTAGCAGTTCACTCAGAGAGCTTGTCCCCAGTCTATGCTCAGGTGATGGTTTGCTGCTTCTGCTTCAGACATGGGAATAGGTACAAGTGCCTCTTGTTTTTCAGTGACATCTCTATGGTCCTTGAAAAGAGGAATGCCATCTCCTCGCAAACAATGCCTGTCTTAGTTTTTAAACCATCACACCTAAGGACAATGCTCTTACTCCAGTTATCACCCAGTATCAGTACCTGAGTCAAGTTTATGTCCTTTTGCTCATTTTAAGCCTAACTGAGCATCGCATGCTTCTGGTAACCATGCTCTAGCAGAAGGTGAACTGCAATTCCCACCCAGACAGTTCTGGCACTTCAGCCGAGGCTCATGCATTCCCAGATTACCAACTGATCATTTTAGGAAGACTCGTTTTACTGCTTCACTGTTGCCTTTCAGAAAAATGCAATGAAAGAGATAAGGCTCCTCTTACAAGACTATTTCTTACTTCTTGGAAAATCCTTGAACAAAAACAGAAGTCAATACTAGAGCATCACAATTAGAAATACTTTCCTCTTTCTCCTCTTGGATGCTGGGAAAGAAATCAGCCTCAGAATGTCCAGCCTGCCTGCAATGAAAGTTACCTAATCGTGAGCTTTCAGGCTACATTGGACAGCATTCCTTCTCTGCTTCCTGATGAAACTGTTACTGAAGTAGAGGCAAAAAAGAAGAACCACAATGAGGTTTTTATGGTCAGTCTCTAAAAATTAAACACTTTTGTGTGTTCCAGGGACTGTGATCTCAGTGTTCATGTGAAAGCCATGAGCACCAGACTTCCGAATAATTTTCTATTTTCTGAAAGAGTAGATCTCTGTTTTTTCCTTCACAGGTTAGATTTTCTTTACAGAAGGCTATTAACTAAAATATATACCATCACATTAACTTCCTCAGACTGAGGAGGAAAATCAAGCTGTGCTTTCCACACCCTGCAAACATGATGTAAAAATAACACCAGTTTAACTACTTTCTCTTTGTCCAGTCACTTTCTAAAAAAATGCAAGGAAAGCCCTACCACTGCCTTTTGTACAGAACCAGAATACACAGGCTTGTATGAGGCACTCTGTGAGAACATGTGGGTTCTTTTGTAGGTTAAGGAGCAGAAGTATCTACTCATATGGTCCCAGCTGGGGTGGGATTGTAGATCAATATAAATTTAAGCTGAATGTGCCAGGCCATGAGTGAGGCAGAACTTGGAGCTGTATCCTTTGAAGTACCATGAGGCAAACAGGAAGTTTCCACCCAAGATGCTTTCAGAGTTCAAGTTGCTCCATAGCTGGGCAGCAGCTGAGCAGTAATGTTTTTGGATTGTGAATTTGAATGCAGGCACCTATATTGTGTTTCAGATGCATTGTAAGCTTCTGTGCTTTTCCCCCGTATTACACATAATAATGATTTTCTATTGTTATTATATAAAACAATCCTTTTTTTGTGACTTCATGTAAATTTGTTTAGTACATTATTAAGGGACAATACAGTTTTGCAGTGCTTTGACTTAGTGAGCTCGGGATGAAGTATTACATTCTTATCCAATGACAGTGTATCTCCAGATGCTATTTATATATAGTCTCAATTCATAAACAACATTTGCATAACTGTTATTACAGCACATTTGCCTACTGCATATGCTGTAGGAATACATGCCAGTGACATTAATTACTGATTATCTCTGTAGACAAGAGGCTTTCTATTATCACTGATAAGTAGTCAAGAAAGAGATGAGCTACTGTTACAAATCGTGCCTGCTGCTCTGTAGTTTTGAGCATTTTAGATGTCATGATTAATCCCCTCTCTCCTTCATTCCCATAAATACATTTGAAAATGACTTACCAGTGATTGTGAGTATTTTAAGCTTTTCCTTTTGTTTGGAAGCTGCTGTTTCTATGCCATCATCTATATTACAGTTTATTTAGGTGGGTGTTAGGATATAATTGGAGAGTTTAATAGGCCCATCCCATTATGCACAGTGTCCTGATGGTGCATGACCTCATTTCAGTTACCTGGCAATTGTTATGCAAAAGAGTGATGTTGGCTTCTACTTGGAAGCTGATCAGAACTACAGTCCTTGATGAATGTGTATCTTACATGGCACAAAAATCTACTGGGAAAGAAAGCAATCCAGCTTAATTACCTTTGATTAGTTTTGTACACAGCGACAGAAAACTGTTTTATTGGTGATTATTTTTATTTACAATTAATTTAGCTTTACCTATGGCATCCAGATGCCTTCTGCCTCAAAATCCTAAAAATCCCCAAACTTGTTAATACTTACGCTGAGGGTTAACAAATGCTAATTTAATATAATTTTAATGTTGCTATTCACAGTGACTGTTAATCAAGGACATAAGACTTGCTTGTTGGTGGTGCGTGAAAATAAAACCCATGACCACTGGAATTTTTTTAAGGATTAGCAAGGAGAAGAACTTTATTTACCGAAACTTTGTAGGTGAATCAGTTACATATTTAAGCACAATACATATTTAAGTACAATATGAAAATTGCTTTTCTATTAAATCTTCTTTTAGAGTGAATTCCAGTTATCCTTGTATTTGTTGTATATAGCAAAATTATAAAATAAATTCTTCTGCAGCACAAGTACAATACTTGAGTATGATAACAATACTTTTACATAATATGCTGTGGACTAAGTTCATAGTCTATAAGGGGGATGAAATGTATTTACTTCCATCCAGCCAAACTATTTCAATCCATCCCTGAATTTTAATTTATTCAGTAAATTTTATGAAACTGGGACTTGTAAAAAAACTACTGACCTTCAAGTGAGGTCCATTGGTCTACTCTTAAAGCGTTACTGTTTTGGGGTTTTCTTTTGGCAGAGTTTTGAGTACTATGCTAATTGTTCTCAGTCTTTCCCTCTAGCCCCATAGGCCTGATCCCCTATAGGATCAATGTTTACAACTGTCACTGGAATTGTGTTTTCATTTGTTATAAAAAACAGGCTCACTTTACATGTTTTTGGAAATGTAGGGGGTATGTCTTTCTCTAGAAAGAGCCAGGGAGTCCCTTACACCCGAGTTCAGTCTGGGCTGCAAGCATCCTTTATTCCAGTCATGGCAATTCCCATTTCTAAATAAAATACTAGTGCCCCTGCTCCCAGTTCAAGGCTGCTTTTTTACCAATTACATTTGTCTGTTTTTTAATATCTGTCTTGGGACTAATAACGTCTAAGTAGGCTTCATTATCTTACACAACACTTTGGTGGAAGAATTAGACCAGCTCTGAAGAAACTGTAGCTTAACACCCATTCTGACTTGCAATACTAACTTCTCTCTTTGCTATACTCTTACTGCCTTTGTTTCGATTCTTTATTTCAGTTCCAGATCCTCTTTCTCTGATGCAAGACAAGGTTAGTACAGTCTCTAGCAATAACAAGTTTTATCTTGTAATTCTGTAGTTTGTTGTAATTGCCCAAGCAGCTTGACAAACCACTGTGGGTTTGGCTATTTTTTTTTGCTGCCTCTCCCCTTGCCCTGAAGTTGTAAACTTCTGTCTGGAATAGAGAACAGAATGGAGTAAGTAAATTCCTTGACCTTAGGAAGACAGAATGATAAAGATTGGGTCATCATCCTATGTCTGTACTGTTTCTGAGGATGCTCTAAAGCCATCCTAAGGATGTCTCAGTATACATGAGTGCATTGCAGGTCTCATTTCCAGACTTCTAACATTAGCAAAATCCAAATCCAGGTTTGGCATATAAAGGTACACATAAAATATGCCTCTCTAGCCTGTGGAGATGTTAAGATAAATACATTAAAAAATTCAGGACCTGTAATCCTCTGTCTTCAGGCCTTCCCCATGAATTCAGTAAAGCACCCTTTATCATATTCCATACCAAAACAAATGCAAACCCTCCCAATAAAAATGAAAGTAAAAGGAATGATGGAATGGTTTTGGTCTGAAGGTCCCTTTTAAACATTACCCAGTTCAACTTCCCTACCTAATGCAGGGACACCTACCACTAGATCAGATTGCTCAAAGCCACATCCAACCTCGCCTTGAACACTTTCAGGCATCCAATAGCTTTGCTTTTTGTTCCAGTGTCTCACCAACCTCAGTATAAAAAAAATTGTTCCTTGTATCCAATCTAAATCTATCCTCCTTTACTTTAAAACTGTTACCCGTTGTCCTGTCACTACAGTCCCTGGTAAAAAGCGTGTTTCTTATAAGCCCCCTTTATATATTAAAGAATGTCATAGCTTCTTCTACAGGCTGAACAACCCCAGCTCTCTCTGCCTTTTTTCCCAGCATAGGTATTCCAACCCTCTGGCTGTTTTCATGGCCTTCCTCTGGACCTACTCTAAGTGGTTCATGTCATTCTTGCGCTGGGATGCAGTACTCCAAGTGGGGTTTCACAAGAGCAGAGTGGAGGGAGAGAATCACCTCCCCTGTCAAAGCCCAAGGCTGCAGGCTCCTACAGATCCACAAAACTTCTCCAGCCCTGGGTATAGCTCATCCATGCCCAAAGTGAAGGCACTGCCCCAGCCTGCCTCCTGAAGAACCATTCCTCTGTCTATGCCCTCAAGCAAAGAAGCCAGAAAGAAGCAGATCCTTCAAGGTGGGGTAGTACTTTTTATCATGCCACTGTCCCCTCGAACACAACTGGCTCAGGCATGAAAACTCCCATTGGAAAAGTACTGGGACATTCACATGCAGGCTTGAAGGTATTCGTCCCTTCTGACAGGGCATAATTCACTCAATTAGGCTGACTTGACAGGCAGCTGTCATGTCTTAAAAAGTGTCAAAACCCACCAGAGATCCCTGAAGCACCCCCAGACTCATTTCTGAGGCCTCTCACCACAGGACTTGCACATGGTCCGCAGTGGTACACCAGACTGTGTACAACTTCCTCTCCTTCCATTCCCCCCAGGGTTGCCTCCCTGTACCCAGCTGCACAATTGCCACAATCTTCAAGTCGTACGGAAAATAACAAGGATAGAGGACTTGAATTCTGGAAGGATAATAAAGCTTAGAAGTTTTGCCTTTATAAAAAGCATGTAGCTATGGTTGTGAATATTAATGCTATGCTGATATCCAAAACAAGTACTGGAAATGCAGAAAACCCTATATTGAAGTCAACTGGTAACCTCCAAATAACCCTCTCAGGCTTTGCAGCACAGACAAGAGCGTACAATAAAATGGAAACTTCTTCTCTAAATTAGACATGCAGAGTAATGCACCAAGTCATGGCAGCAAACAGTGTGAGAGGCTCCAAAACTGGGCTATGCATTTTACTAATTAAGCTTAGTTCAGTGAGGCAAAAGGTGGTGTATGTAGATATACTATCTTAATATGTTCATGGTATTAAAAGGCAGTTTAGTACACTTTGTATCTCTAGCCTGGAATATGATATATAGTCCCACAGCAAATAAATATTCAATGAATTTGCTGTGAGTTTCTTGTTTATTTGGGCCAAAATCCCTAAGAAAGATCACTACTTCTGAATCATCTGCCCCAAGTTTGTCAAAGTCTCACCACAGGCTTTAAGTATTTCCCGTTAACAGAAGAACTTGCTTTGCAAATCTAAACCTAGACAAAGTTGCATAGTGTTATCAGATTATATACACACCAAAGAAATAAGTCACCACAAAACAGGCTGTTTCAGATATCAGAATATTACTTATATTTAATTAAAACATGTTTTGATTGAAATACATTTGCAGTCAACTTTCAGTTCATAAAGCTTTTAGTTCAACTGATTGTGGTTTTTTGGTCCATTAAGGGTAAAGGTACTTTCCTTCCAAAATAAGATACTAGATCCAAGAGTACCCAAAATAACTGTTAAAAGTGGACATCTTTATAGTCAGAGTTCTCAGATGTTTGGTCCTAAAAATTCTTAACTTCTTAAATAATGCACTCCTAATGCTGCAAAAGCCAATCAAAGTCTTAATTTTGCTACTTTACTCAGTCTTTCGTTGAAGTTTGTTTTTTTCTGGTTGAAAGAAGTGTTTTTCAAGAGCGTTGACCAATTCATCTAGCTCCTTCTTCAGCTGTTCAACATCACTGGAAAATAAAATTCACACAAACACAGAAAACAGTGAAATAATGGAAAAGCAAAAAAGTACATTTTCCGTGCGAGGAATTTTTAAATCTGTTGCATTGCTTTAGACAAGCATTTTCTATTAATGCTAAAAGTGTATACATTTGATTTGTTATGGTAATGCACTGATGTTCATTTTCAGCTGATATGCATGAAGACTATGAAGAAACATAACCCCACAATATAATCTAAAGTAGAATGGCCTATTTGAGTTCAGAAGATCTTCTATTATGAAAGGTAAGTGATTAGAAGTGTAATTTTTATACTTGTAACAGTATTCTTAGATGACTTTTCATCTGTGAAAAAGCGTTAATTTCATTACGTAAGTTTATAATTACTTATCTTTAAGACTGTATGATTTCCAAGGCTACCAGTCAAGGATATAATTACTAAACATAAAAAGGTTCGAAATACATTAGAACACTTTATATTTGATTAAGTAATTTTAAAGCAACTATGTATGTAAAAAGGGGGTGAAAATATTTACATTTATTTAAGGCAGAATGCTTTTCCTGATATTGTTTTCACTGAATGCAAAATTGAGTTCAAAGGAATTTCAGTGACAACAAGAATGTGTCAACAAATTATGCAGAGTTAAAGCTTTATAAAATACATTTACTAAAATTACTTTAGTAATATTATTTGATCATGGAGAGCCCTTATCTCACTAAAACAATACCAAAAAGCCACACAGCCTCTATTACACCAAATGTACTGCTCTAAGTGACAATACCTGTTTCCAGGGGGTGCACAAAGTTCAGAATAGTATTTGATCTTTGGTTCCGTCCCACTGGTTCTCATGGTGGCCACTCCTCCATTAGCAAAAGTGAATGTTATCATTTGGCTGCTTTTACTAGTAGGAAGTATCTAGAAATATTAAGAATATTTTTTTTAAAAGCTCGGAAAGAGACGATATATAAACCCATGACTTGATGTCAGATAATACGGCAAAAGCACCAGCTAAAATTAAAATTTAGTTCTGTTTTCTTCAACATTGTGGTCTTGAGACCACAAGGACAGCCTTGCCTTCAGTCTGAAATCTGGTAGAACTGCATCACTGCTAGGTAGCTCATTTCAAATCTAATCAACTCTGTTACTCTTTAATAGAAGTTGTGTTGTCATGGCATTTCCCAAGAGGAAAAGAAATGGAGATTGTGGAAAAATATAGAATCCAAAGCCACATCTTAGTCAACAGTTTAACTTGTACTCACAAGAAAATAATGCGGAATGCTATAGCAAGGCAGCAAGATCCTCTTACTGCCCTTTACAAACTGGCATCTTGGAGAGTAAAATACACCACAAAATCTAACAAAAAAGCCAACACGCCTCTGGCTTCACTTCCTCTCACTAAGGCAAAACAATCATCACCAATCTAACTTATTTTATGACTCAGTATGTAAATATGTTTGGTGTATGTGTATACTCATTGCATATGATTTACATGTAATTTAAAAAGATACTTACAGCCTTTTGATCTGGCTGGCTGCTGTCATAGCCAGTAGTTAGATCCCTTATTCCAGAAACTTTAAATCTACCACAAGATTTTGGGTATGTGTTTTTTCCATCAAAATTTCTAAGGTTGTCAAAAAGCTGTTGAATAACTTTAGGATCATGGCAGATGAAATATGAAGCTTTGGTAATATGGAATCCATATCTGTGAAGACACAATATTAGTGAATCCAAGAAGCAATGTTCTAAGAGTTGTACACCAGACACATTATACAACCTTCCATAAAGCAACACTCTGTACTCATGCTCACCCAACTGAAGCATCAGTTCATGCCCTTACAATTTTTAAAGGGTCTACACAGCTTAATTATCCTATTTTACATACTTTAAAGAAACTTCAGTGCAGATGCCTTTTATTTTTAATGATTAAAACCAAGAAAGTTTACAGCAAAACCAGAAGAAAAGAAAAGATACTATTATTGCCTGGAAGAGCTCTAACCACCATAGAAAGGAAAGAGATTACATCTAATAGCTACTTTGAGTGGATTCCAGCTGACTTTTTCTAAGTAAAACAAATTCTAGACTGCTTGTTACAATCACACTTCATTAAAGTGTTTCTACTAAACCGAACTGTTCTGAATGTTGTCTCTCTACCTCGCCTGTTTGCTGCCAGGTAATGTGATGCATCAAAGACAAATGACCTGGTTAACACTGACTTTTCAAAATAGCATGCTGCTGAAAAACATACAAGCCTCGACTGGTTGTTCAAGTGAGCTCTTGCTACAGATCAAGACTTGATAAATATCCTTGATGGCAGTGAAAATCTGAGGGCAAGAATGTTCCTTAGTAGGATGTTCATGCTAGAAATCCGAAAGGCTTCTTAAATAGGGTCATGTTTATACCTAAATGGACATCTGGAAGGTTAATAGTAGTTAAATTAGTCTTAGGAATCCAGTAAGGGAATTAACAAAACCTATCCTGTAACTGAAAGAAGTGATAAGCCTACTCAGACCATGTCCTTTTCCTGATCTGCATTTACTTCTTTGAGACAGATTCCCCTTCCACATTTCCAAAATACAAAACAGAGCTTCTTCTGCTTCAGCTGTAACTCACAAAGCAAATCTGATGAAAAAGTAAAGCAGTAAGGAGTAGAAAACTGCAACTCTATACTAGCCACAGACAAACAAAAATCAAACATATACAAAACAACCCCCCAAAACAAAACAAGAACCCTCCTTCCAGTTCATTATCAAACATCAGTTTAATAGGGCAGATTTCTATCTTCCCTGTATCTGTAGCTTTGCCACAAAGAGTGACTTTGCACAGAGACCTCTTGCAGATTGCTTTTATGCTAAAGCAGCTCTGAGCCCTCTTCAGTACACAGCAGCTATGTGGCACAGCTCAATTCCACTCAGTTAAATATTCTGAAGTCAACCTGAAACAGGTGTTTACTGAATTAGAATCTAAAAAAAATAATAAAAAACTCTCAAGCCAGAGGTTGAATATTCACTTCTTGAATATGCACTTCCAGCTAGTAGCCTTAGAGGCAGTTCTCACATCAGATGCTGTATTTGCCGCTCTAGGTACAAATTCCTCTTTCATGCTTTTATATTACACAATTTATCTATGCAGTGTAAGCAAGTCTTTGCCACTTGATTCCTTCCTATAGAGACAATGAAACAAGCATGGCTAGTGCTGCACACAAATGAGAAATCAGCACTGGCAAAACAAGCTGTACAAAGGCTGGAGTTTTCCATGAGTCTCTTTGCAGGTTCCATACTCCCTTGTTAGTGTCTACGAGACATGAAGAGCCTGTGCTGCTCCCTCCTTTGAAAAAAACAACCCAAAACCTCCACAAAAACCACTCCCTGCCCCACAAAATCTGACAGCCATCTTTGCTGTTGATTTCTTTGAACCCATCAAAAAAGAACAAGAGAAAAAGTAGTGCCATATTAGAAGCTCTCCGAGGGATACCCAGCTGTACATAGCCAAGAGTAATGGCCAGGCACAGCACTTCCGCATAATCAGCTCAAATCTCATTAATCAGGAGCAGAAAGAGCAAAGGACAACCAAAACTCAACAACAATCATCCATTAAAAAAAAAAAAAAAGACAGAATAATATAATAAAAAACCTAACTTTAGAGCCAACTAGAATTAATTTAATCACAAGTAGCCCCGCAAGGACAGAAGGAAGCTGGCTTCTATGTACAGCATAAATAATCCAGAGCTACTTAGACCCATTCTGCCATCAACATTTTTATGAGTCTGGCTCATTTAAGCAGCAAGAAGCACTATGATCTCTACAGCTCAGCAATACAGCTGGCCAAAAACCTGCCCAATCTTCTGTAAAAGGACCCAAGTGCATAACTTCCCAAAAGGGAAAAACCTTTCAGACAAGCAAACAAAAGCACCACAAAGATCTCATTAACTAATAGAGAATTAGTAAGCCAGTTATTATACTTAAAATAACACAAAACAAAGCCATAAATATATTCCTGTCTATAAGGCAGGAACACTTTCTGGAAGGTTACTATTAGCACAGAATTTTCTTAATGGTACAATAACCTACATTTTACTTCTTTATAAACTATAGGTTGCTACTGAGTCCGTATTAACCCCAGTATGTGAAATTGAGAAAATCTGAAAAATAAAAAATTAAAATTGAACTCACTCATCATAGACAGCTTTCAACTGCTGAGATAAAGACAAATTCCTGGTTGCCAAAAAGCTGGCCATCTCTGCAGTTATAACAGCAGCACTGACACCATCTTTGTCCAGAACAGCAGGGCAGCACATATACCCTAAACAAAGAATATTAGATATAATTTGACACATTTTTAACAGGAAATAGGATGGGGAGGGAAGGTTAGCCAACATCTTCTAAAGGAGAAATGCACATTACCATAGTATAGACATCCTAGAACCAAACCAAAAGTAGAAAAATTATATCTTCTAATCAATGTTTACTTTAATAAGCAAGGTATTTAATGGCATTTTTAGACAGATTTGCATCATATCTCAGGTCCTTATGGAGCTTTCTTGAAAGAGAAATGCCACACTGCAGGAACAATACAAGTATTGCATTGTCTCAGATGTGATTACCTTACACGGTAGTGTAAGGTAACACTGATAATTACCTGTGAAATTAGTCACATTTTCTCTGGTTTTCAGGTAATGAGATACTTAAGAAATAGCATTATAGCTTTACAATTTCCTTCTCATGAATTCCTACCTTTTATTTGTGGCTTTCAACCATGGCTTTCCAGTTTACAAACGTAATTTGGGGTAGTTTTTACTTTATTTTATTCACATTTACACTTAGCTTAAATCTGTCAGGTAAAAAAACTCAACTTCAAGTCTGAAAAATACGCTTGTTTCTTTTTATAAAACAGTTTATGCCGAATTTGCAGTCCAAATCTACATAGCCATGCTACTGTAGACATATACCCCTAGCTCACAAACTTTGTGCTAAGCAGAGATACAAAGGTTTTAAGTAGTAGTATCAACTAGCCAAACAGATAATTATCTGTTACTCACTGGAAATACACCCACTGTATTGAGGACACACTTATGTTGCCATTTTTACTTTTTTTCTTTACATTTTACTTCATTACTGAGACACTAACAGAGTTAGACACTAAAGGTTGCACAGAGAGGTTGTAGAATCTCCTTCTCTGAAGATATTAAAGAACCATCTGGGCCCAATCCTGTGTAATGTGCCCTAGGATGTCCTGCTTGAGCAGGAAGGTTGGACCAAATGACTTCCAGCAGTCCCTTCCAACCTTCTGCGATTCTCTGCAATTCTGTCACCTTTTGCAGTAGTTCTATTTTCACTATTTTGCAAGATATGAAAACACAACATTCTGTCTCTTACCTATAGCCTCTTCAAATGCAAAAAGAACAGCTTTTCCTTGGTCCATGAGCTGTTTGGCACGGTTGCCCATCCACTTGAAACCTGTCAGTGTTTCCTACAGCAGTGAGGAGAAATCAAAGGCATTAAAAAGAAAAGCAATGTTGTACAAACTTAGAACGAAAGCTAATAAAAGAACATGGAACAATGTGTAACATGTTGCTTACCTCAAAGTGAAAACCCTCCTTTAGTGCAATTGCTCTCAGGATTTTGGAAGAAACAGTACTGGATAACATGTAGACGTCTTTAATGGCACAAGTATCCCTACTGTTATTTTTCCAGCAAGTGAAGATCCACCAGCCTAAAAGAGCTCCTAGTTCATTTCCAGAAAACACTTTCCATTCACCACTACAGGCAAAAAAATATTAGAAGGTACATGAATTCAAGGGATAATAAAGGGAAAAAAAAAATCTATTGGTTCTTCTATAAATGAATATTAACAAATAAACCACTGCCTTGGAATTCCAAGTAACAGTAACAAGGTATCATGTGTTCATAATGCATGAATAAAAAAATTCCTCCCCCAAAGCATTCTGAAACTGTTACCTTTCTTCTTCATCATACACATAAGCTTTTGCATTTATCCAAAGATGAAACAGTGGTATTTCCAACACAAGTAAAACAAAAAGGTTCAGCAGACAAATTATAAACTCAGTGATTAAGACAAGCGCAGGGACACAAAAATACAATTCTCAAGTGATCAGTATTTTTAGTTGACCTAGTAACAAATACTTTCAATTTAATCACAAATACATCAGTTTGTTATTGGGAAGACCATAAAAAAAAATCTCAAATAGGTAAAAAAGATTAATATTGATGTGTTGCTAGAACAGGAAAAAAAAAATGAAGAAAAAAAGAAAGACAAATGTCAAAAAAATTCCCAGTCAAAAAAACTCCCAGTCACAAAAGGGGACAAAGACACTACCAAACTGACAAAACCAAGACCTACAGAAACAGTACCTGTTGTGAAAGAGAAGCAGACTCAGTCTCCTGCATTTATTGATGCCAACAGGCACAAAGCAATGCACAGCGACAACTTAGTGTAAGAGCGCTGAGACAGTGTGCTCTAGCAGGAGGTTCTGTCAAAGAAGAAGTACAGATACTGTAGAAGCCTATATAATTATTTGATTAGTGTATGAAAAGCTACAGCAGAAGTCTGAGAGGACAGAGGACTGGAAGTTAGGAGACAACTAAGACTGGCTAAACAACGAGCATAGAGGTAGCAGAATGAGAGCATCATGCTCTCACTGGTAATGGATACAATAAACCAACATCCCTCTTCAAGTTTCTGGTAGCTCTAAGTTTCCAGACAAAAAGCATGAATGATTTTGCATTCTTGTTTTAACCCATCATAACCAGCTTAATCTGAAGCTTTTTTTATACCTTTTCCTCAATGCTGAATTGCCAACTGAGGCTGGCACAGACCAAAACCATTGAAATGTGAACCTTCCAACTAACACTGTCCAAGATACAGCAGAGTGCCCACAAAAGACCACTCTTCTTCTAAAGACAGAGAAACCTCCTTAGTTCATGCTGTGAGGCCAATGAGTTTAAAAGCACCCCAAAACCCCAAAGAAAACAGTGCCACTTTTAAAGCTACTATTAGGCCAAAAGAGGTTCTCTGTTGAGCAGAATGGGTATTTGCACTGTCTCCTTTTACTGGACTTTTGAAATTTGTCTAACTGATACAGATTCAACTATTTAATTCATCCACAACCACTGAGGATATCTAGCAGATGCCCATATCATCCCTTGGGTACCAAAGACTGTTGCCATAATTCTACATCCCTCTTCTGGCTCTCATGCACAGAGAATTTATATATCTGACCCAGCAGGTTTTTTTTCTGCTCCTCATGAGCAGAAAGCTTATTTTCACTAACGATTTACAGTTTCTAACTGCTCAGATTAGTTTCTGCTTTATCAAGGTAGATAAAGGAGAAACACCACTACTTACAGATACGATACCAAGTGCTTGAACTTCAGCTTTCTTTTATTCATCAGATAAAACCACAATACAGAAATGTAAACAATTGTAGAAGCACAGGATATCAGAGGCCATGAAATGAGGGGACAGCCATATTGAGTCAGAACTATAGGTTACATTTCACAAACATGAACAATTTATAATAAGGTCCTGAATAAGCAAGTTCACTTTTTGTGATCCCCTTCTTTGACTGGGTATGCAAAGATAAATAATGCATATATAGCTGGTTCTTGAAGGGAAGAGTACAAATGACTACACCAAGAAGTACCAAACAGTGAAAAACCTTAAAGTGAAATGCAAATACGTAACATTATGTAAAGAAGTGGAAAACTGAGCAAGAGAAGCACAAACCATCTAATGATTAGTAAAATGTTTGGTTTGACAGAATTTGAGAAAGAAGACACTCATACTAAAGAACAGAGATTATCAGGGAACTATACAGATTGTTTGTCTATTGTTTAATAAACCTAGTATGAAAGAATGTTTATCAGTGTTATGGGAAAAAATTCTAGCTGAAAACCTACCTTTGAAAAGATATAGCACAATAACAATGGTTCATATGCTTCTGTGCATGCTTGAAGTACAGCAAGTGTTAAGTATTTATTCAGGCTTCAGTACAGTGTCTAATACTGATCATTATTTCACATCCTGCCCCTACTGTGGTCTGCTTCATACAGTCCTCTCACATTCCTGTGTGTTTTCAATCCAAAAAATTACTACTGTGACTATTCTTCCTCTGCAACACAGGTAGCAGGAATTCTCCAAATGAGCCTAGCCTTGGAGTAAAAAATGTCAGTGGTTTGCATTACTTTATTACCATACCTCTCTTGTTTCTCTGCCACTGCCAGTCGATCAGCATCAGGATCATTTGCTAAAATGATTCTTGCCCCATCTTTTTCAGCCAAAGCAAAAGACAATGTCTGGAAAAGTGGCAAGCAGGACCAGACAAGCATTAATATTCCCAAATATTCTTTATAGGTTTTATGTAATTTTCCCAACTTCTTTAATCTCAAACACCCAAAATCATTACGTGTTTCTCAAAAAACTGGCAGCAGTAGAACATAGTCAGGACATTTAACTCTACCTACATCATTCCACTTCTGTAGCTCAACTGAAAAACTATCTACATTCAACAGGATCCTTCAGTAACAAAGTGTAACAGAAATAGTAGCAGAAACTCTAACCACCTGTCAGGACTTCTCCTGCCCCCTCCTGGTGTTGTGTCAGAACAAAATAGCGGAAGCCTTCCAAAACCAACTGAGAAGATATAAATTATTATTTTATTTTTTAAAATTAGCTATCACTTTGTTCTATGTGCAGATCTTGCCCATTCTGTTAGAGCATAGAACAAAATAATTGAAAGTCACAGCTAATTACTACCTGACTGGTTCAAAGAGGGTTATCTCAATGAAAGGATACCAGCTAACTCTTCACTAAATATAAGGCTATGAAACAGATTCAAAATAGACCTTCCACCAATATCTACAGCTGTGACTTCCAGCAAAAAGGGAAACACTGAAAGACATCACAACTATTTAAAAAAAAAAAAAAAGAAAAAAATCTGTTTACCAGAACACCTTTGCCTTCTTCAGGATTTGGATACTTCACTGTGGGAAAGTCTGGATCAGGATCTTTCTGCTCCGGAACAGCAAAAGGAGGGCTAAGATCAAATGCCTTGAATGCCAACTGCACAAATTTATGTCCTACGCCATGCACAGAAGTATGAACAAACTTCAGGTTTGTTTCCTTGTTTATATTCCTGAAATAAAACAGGTTAACAGTAAACTTGGACATGGAAGACTGTTCTGCACAAAACTGACTATATTTGGAAACAGATTCAATTCAGTATTCTATATCACTGTTAAAATTATGAATTAAAAGAGGTAAGATTTTAAAAGTAATGGCTTGAAAATTGGCTTAGCCCAATTTTTCAACAATATGAGTCACTCTTGGCATCCAATATCCTGTTACGTGCAAATCACTAGAGTAAGAAAGACAGTACACTCTACACATCCCAAAGAAGGCAAGTGAAAAACAAATACAACTGACGAAAGAGACTCTTCATCCCCAACTCTAGCATTTAAACCACCCCAAAAACTGTGAACACAGTGGGTCAACAGCGGCCTGCCCAATTTGAGCACACTCATTTTTAGGAAGTACAGTACTGAAAGTGTTGGACATACCTAAAATCATGCAAACTCCTAAGGAGACATTTAATTCCAATTCTGAAAAAGCAGCGTAATAGCCCCAGCTTTCTAGTAACTCTGACTGTTTTTAGCAAGAGTAAGAACGTGATTACTGGTGGTCAAAATTTCAACATAAAATAAGCAGATATAAAAGGTTGATAACTAATACATAAATCAATTCTAACTGTTAATCACCAAGAGAAACATCCACTTCATTCTGCTGAGTAAAGGTTTTCCTGAGCAAGTGATAGGAATAGGCTGTTGTAAGGCACGCAAGGCTCCCAGGAGCACAAGCAAGGCTGGAATGAGAGCAAGACCTCTTTCGTCCAGAACTGGCTTAACAACCTGGTTCACTGTGTCTCTCAGAATCTTGTTTTAAGGCTGGTGGGCTGTCCATGTCAGCTCACCTCCAGCAAAATGAGATAGCCCCAGTCTTGCTGTGGCGCTTGGCTGATGCACGGCCATGAAAACACAGGGAGATGATATAATCAGAAATTTGCTCATTTTGCTGGGTTAGACTTCTGCCAGGATAGCTTTATGAACTGGCTTACTATACCACCACACAGCTGCCAGTGCTACCACAAAAGACGACAGAAAGGCACAGGCAGGACTGGGTCATGGCAGGATTGTGGCCACCCTCACTTCCATCAATTTAAACTGCCTTGCTAACATAATAGATGGAATAGCCTGTATTCTTAAAGAAATTAACACTAGTCACCTGTAAAAGCACTGTTTCTGTATGTCTTTGAAATACTCCTTATTGACCATGGCATATGGATCATGAAGTAGTGGGCTGCTGTCAATCAGTTTGTCATCCCAAGCCTGAGGCCACGGTTCTTGGTTCTCCTCAATAGCCTGAGAAATTCCTTTGTCGTGAGGGGAAATGATCTGAGCACCATTTTCCCAATAAACCTAAATAAAAAATAGGGTGAGTATTTGATCATTAATCTTGTAAGATAGTTTCATTATGTTTTTTGTTGGTTAAGGTGCAGTACATTCAGTAGAGTATTACAGTAAATTAGGCTTAAGTATGCCCAAAGTATTCTGTTCATGTTCTCAGTGCTTCTTCTCACACCCCATTTTTATTCTATCAAAAAAAAGCAGTTTAATTTTATCAAAAGAGACCAAGATCCATAACAAAACACAAAACAAGACCCAGTCATTTACTGAGAAAACTTCCATTTTTGTATTTTGGAAACAGTCTGTATACAACTAGCCCAGCTACTGAATGACTGGTGCACAGGCAATTCAACTGTGTTTCTTTCAGTAGCTAGCAGATTACAATGGCATTACTTCCTGCTTTCTAGAGAAAGATTTTAATTGTATTATTAGTTTGACATGATACTAGCTTTAAATACATAGAAGAGATAGAGAGACTAGTAATTAATTTAGTCTATACCATGATAGGAACTATATACAATTGCATTAGTTGCTCTACATGGAAAAAAAAAAGAGCCAGAAAATAGATGACATTGGAATACCTTGTAACCATTGTCTTGTTTTGGATTATGGGAAGCAGTAACCATAATTCCAGCACAAAGCTTCAGATGAGTTACTGTGTATGGCTGTAACAAGAGAAAGTTACCTGAAGTAGAATGTGCAACATATTACATATTATTTCTTCTCATGCATATATAATACTTCCATAGTGCAGAATGAAAAGAAAGTCAGGATGTGATTCCTACACACCGACTCCCAAAAGCAGAAGCTAAACAGTACTTGGTCCACTAGACTCCATGTGGCACAACTTTAGCCCTTGTTTTTTCTTGTGCATTTTTCCATTTATATGTTATTAATGTTGTTCCAGATGCTTTGTGAACCTCTAGGGTAGTGTATTTCCAGAAGGAAGATAGATGCAGGTATTGCCTACTGTAGAATGAGGTACCCGAGGCCTTAGAAGGTGCCAAGTCTGTTGGGGTAATGACAGAAGTCTGCATGGAGTAGAGAACTACAACTTGAGCAGTCTCATCCACACTGTCTTTTGAGAGCAGCCTGGGGAGCAACGACCCCATCGGGGCTCAGAAGAGAATTGTTTCGGAGAGAGCTCTTAAAAATTAGCTCAAAATAGATGGAGTGAATTAAAAATAAAGCATTATTCATGAACGCAGGTCCAATTTGTGTTTACTCCTGCCTCTTTATGTAATAGTGAAATGCAATCGACTGCAGTTCTTGCAACATCACTTTAAGCTGCACTACGAAGAATTTGACCCTAAATCTACAAAAAACTGTATCAGTATAAGACTGCTATGTAGAAAGGCTTTATACCACTATGTTCTGTTTGCAATGCTCACTGGAGCAACTGGTACAGGGAGAAATTATTGCTTTTAGTACAAGGGCCAAGAGCAGGGCTTTTCTGTATTGCTCTGGAGACACCTGGTGTTCTGATGCGGGCATCGTGGATACAATCCAACAACCCTTCTGGCAAAACATCACTGCACTCCAACAACTTGACATTTTGGATTCAATATCTGCCCTTGCCCCTCCTCCTCTCAAAAAAAAAAAAACAACCCACCAAAACAACAAACAAACAAACAACCAACCAACCACAAAAAAACCCCTAAGAAAAAAAAAAGAAAAATAAAAAAAGCTAAAAATCCAGCCAAATCACCAAACTAAATGTGGGTGTATGTGTCACACTTCAGACTCCACAGCAATCTAGATATTATGACATGCTTCCTGCAAGATGTCTGCCTGAAAAGAGGAATAAGTAGAACTGCATCCCACTGCCCATTCCACATTCTCCCTTCTTTTGCTATGGATGTTGTAAACCAAACATAGCTAAATAAGTACAAGACTAACTGCAGGAAGAGCTTAAAAAGTAAGAACTGGTTTGTGTAGTTATCCTCAATTTAAGTAATGCAAGGTATCTGACAGAATTTGTGGATATATAAAGCAGATATAGTACATAAAAAGATATAATAGAAAAACCTACCACAAAGGGAGTTGGTATTATATCAGAGAATAGATAAACTGGAACTCCCTGACTGATGAAGGTATTGGCAGCAAGTCTTGCAAACCTAAATAGGAAGAAAAGACACCTAGGGAATATACTCATTTTCTTACCAATTAGTTTCCTAGAATTCACAGCTTCCCCTCCTACCCTAATGCAATTACAAAATCCCAACAACAAACACCACCACTTATCAGTATATTCTCAATTATTATGCAGACACAATTTAAATGTGTTTCCTCACTATTCCCCATAGATAAAGCACAACTATAAGAACTGCTTTGGCATTAACAAAATGTAAAAATACTGTAAATTCCACACATTATTCACTTTACAGAAAGAAAATACAATTGAAGTAGATATAAAGCCAAAATGTATCACACAAGGCATCTACAAAATACTAAATACAAAACCTAAGAAGTACCTTTTGCTACTACCTCCACTGGAAAGATGAGCACGAGCATCAAACCCAATCACAACTCCTCTCTTTTTCAGGTCACTGAAATTCTTCTCAAGGTATCTGCAAAATCCCTGAAAACATGAGCAAATCCACTTCATTAACCCGATCTTGATAATTAATTTATCATAGCATTAAGACAATTGCTAAGATGCTGATGTCTTAGGAAGCAGAGCACACACAGCATCTCACTGAACTGCTCTGGGATTCAGCTTGTCCAGGAACAACAAACACCACGAAATATCAGAAACGTTCAAATCAATACTGCAAACCTGGACAGCACCGAAGTATTTTTTAAAATATCAGAACCAGCTCCAAAAAGGAACAGGTAACACAATTAGTTCGAACTGCAGGTTTTCAGAAATGATTCGGCTGTCTTAGGCCTCACATGAGGAAGAGAACAGCTGGCCAGTGTTTCAGGTTTTTAATCAAATCACACCCTTAACAATGACATCTCTTTAGCACATGACACATCACCACTCCAGGCTGCAGTAATTCAAGGTTCTGGGTTTTTCCCCCAAGTAGATCTACTTTAGGATCTATGTATGTATACAAACCTTCACTGCCTTTATGTAAAGCCATGCCCAACACACACAAAACTTAGCCAAATGTTGGCTACCTTTGGGGTTTTTCTGTAGTAGTTACAACAGCACTAACTGTTACACTTAAGCTCAACTGCAGCTGTGTATAAATTAAACTGCAAATCAAATACAGAAAGCAACTTCTTTTAATGGTTTAATAGCTTCTCTCTGCTTGTTTTCAGAGATCAGCACTCAGCTGATAATTTAAATTACTTCTGAAAACTGGAAGAATAGGACACAACTTGTACTTCCACAGAATACCCATTTGCTTGCCATAAATGAGGCTCTTCCATTCATATACACAACCAGTTAAGTGAGATAAAGTGCTGAACACAATACCTGGGTTGTCTGGATAATAGTCAAGTCATTCATGTGGGAAATCCCTGCTCCCATGGCAGCTCTGAGCCCTGCTGTGCCAAACTCCATCCGCGAGCCAAAGTATTTCTGCAGTTCTCCGGCATTTCCTTCCGCAAGCAGCTGTTTCACGATTGCCAAAGTTTTTGGATTCTGTTGATACAAAAATCAGACATTCTAAATGAAGTTTTGTTTTACAGAACTGATTTTCTGTTCCAGTCTCTGGGTTTCAGTATCAAAATGTGACACACAACTTCAAGAACACCAGAACTCCTGCTGTCTTCTTAATTTTAAATCAGTACAACCTCAAGTATTACTTATTTTAGATTTATCTCCTGAAGTGAACATGCTACCTTGACAGTAATGTGTGTGTGTGTGTGTATATATATATATATATCTCCCAATCTGGGATGTTAAAAGATTTCCAAGATGTCTATCTTAATGCTTTCTATTTTAAAAAACAAAACAAAACAAACCAAACCAAACAAACAGCAGCGTATTCACAGTTCAGAGAATTTTTCCTCATTACAACACAAGAACTACACTAAACATTTAAGAAAGTAAGTTAAGCTGATAATTAAGAAATATTTGTTATTTCTATAGCACTATATGCAGATTTTAAAACAAATTAAATCATAACCTTGTCCCAAGACTGGCTAGCACCAGAGGCAGCAGCAAAACTAAGCAGACTGGGCAGAAGATTAAGATAATTTCCAACATATTTACAGGTAATGCTTGTAAAAATAAGCACAGCCCCAGGATGAAAGCCTAGAAACTACAGCTAACTTCTTAAATAAAATGACTGGAGAGTGGCAACAAAAAGGGCTATGTCAGACCACTTGAGAACAGCGAGGAGTTTCTAACTTTCACTGCTTTGCTCAGTATATTGCTTCCACAGACTCTCTGTTGTTACTAACTCTTTATTTCCAGACTTATGAAATTGGCAAAGTCCTGTATGCCTCAACTTCTCAATGTTAATAACATGAGACTCGTGAAGTTCAGTATTTGATTTCTTGAGAAAGCCAAGAGGAGAGATGACAGGTGGCAGACTTCTGACAACAGGATTATCTGGAGAGGCAGCAGGTTACTACTGCTTGAGTACACACACTTTACTCTGGAGTACAAGGATTAGCATTTCCAAAGGGACACACATTTTGATTTCTAGGCAATCAAATGACATCATAAAAGTCGCAGACTTTACTATTTCCTGGATGACCTAGGTATGCTTACAGCAAGGGAAAGCATATCACACTAGGCAAAAAGGAAAAAAAAAATTAAATGCAAAACCATGTATCTTCAGCTTCAGAAAAGGCTGCAGAACACACAGAGTAGCAGGCATGTGAGTAAGTTTGCACACAAAGGTATAAGCATTCTGTACATCAAACCAAGACCAGAGTCGGGATGTCCTAACCACTGACCTGTGCACCCACTGCCACAGGACAAACAACAGAGTTTAAATAAATACTTAAAAAGCTAAAGAGCCTTTGGTGCTAATGAGTAAACTGCATAACACAGAATAAACTAAAGAATTAAATTCCGGCTTCTTGAGTGCAATAAACAATTAGGTATCCCACAATGACTGATTTCCAGTGCAAAAATTACCAATTTACCAGTCCAAGAATATTGTAACTGACACTTCCTTGTAGGCGGCTTGACATAATTATCTATTATTATTAAGTAATTATATTCTACAAGAATATAATTCTATGTTGTTATAGAATATATAGGGCAGCATAACTATTCTGAGTTTAGGCTGTTTACAAGTTGACATCAGGTTTTTGCTTTAACATCAGGCCTCTGTCTCATAGGTAAAGCCTGAATGATGCCATTTGCATCCAGTTTTGTATGCTGCCTAGTCACCTTTCCAGTCCCCTGCAGGAGCTTTGTGCACACGAGTCATCTCTTAATACTGAAATGGGCATGTTTTTAGGTAGATACTACATGCATTTCTACAGGTGTTTGACATACTCAAAGCTGTGATGCCAATGCAGAAGGACACCAGGAGCATCCTGCAGCTCTCACAGCCAAGGAGGTTTTTGTTTGTTGTTGTTAGGGGAATTTCCCAGGTTTGGTATCTACTGTGAAACTAGAGGGATCCTCCAGTTTTTAAAGTCTGGTTAAATGTACATGTCCACATGGCTGCCCAAGTCTTTAGAGTTTCAGTACACATAATTTGCTAAAGGAAACTTGATTGCATTAATTGTTTGGGTTGTTCCCCAATGCCTGCCTCCACCCCACACCAAGTAATGGTAAAAGCCAGGCTAAGTGTGTTCAATATACCAGAAAGATTTTTCCAGAACTACTGTTATAATTGCTTATGGCTATGTTCTCCTAAGAATCTGCCTAAGTTTTTTTTTGTGGAGAATGTTATGACACCATTGTATGCAGCTAAGTAAAAAACTAATCCTGGTTTTGGCTTTTTCTTCTGCTTAAACAAACTCTTCACAGCATCTCTACCAAAGAAGGATCAAATTGTATCTGAAGGATGAAGTGCTGGTTATTTCCTTTCTTATTGATTCTCTCAGGTTATGCTTTTTCTACTCTCAAATTAAACCAGATGTGAGTATGGGAGCACCATTTTCTGTGAATACAGTGGCAGGTGATTTAACACCAAGTTAATATCCACTAGAGCAATTAGCTTGAACATCACCTGGTAACACTCAAGTTATTTACTTTAATCTACACTACAGGAAGGCCCAAAGAGGTATCATCAGTAGAGGAGTCTCCACAAGGTTTTAGAGTAGAGGAAAAACTTCTGACTAAACAGATTTTATTTTTACTAAATCCAGAAGCTACCTTCCATTCATAATTCTATGACTGATAATAAAAAGAATGAAAAATATGCTATTACTGCAATGAATAGAGTGATGAAAACAGCCTGTTAATAAGCACAGTAATTGTCACGTAGGTAGGAACTTCCAGTTAGGTCAGCAGGACCACCATCAGCCATGAGGGCTTGCTCTTGCAAACCATTATTTTGTAAGAAACATAGGGCTTGTCATCATTAAATATTAACCTATCTCTGCAAGTCAAAAAGGAACCTTTTTTTTTTTAATATCATAGCAAATAGACAAGGGTTATATCTGATTCTTCTGTTGCTCAATACTAACATGTAACAGCTCCCTGAGAAATTAAAATACCTCATCATTTATTTTTGAGCAATCAGCAATGGCTATTGCACACCGGTCAATTATTACTGAGTCAAATATGCAAGTGTTAACAGAGGGCTAAACTTTCAAAAGTAAAGATGCTATACGAGATACTGCATTACCTTTCCAGAGGGCTTAACAAAATAATCAGAATTATCAAAAGTAAAAAAGTAAATTATTACACAGAAGACAGGAATATAACTAATGCTGGTCAGGGAAGTTATAAGAGGCTCTTTAAAACCAAACTGTTTTCTCAAAACCAATTAAACTGGGGAAAAAAAGACACAAAAGCTTATTGTCATTTGACATGATGCATTAGCATTTCTGAAAAGAGGACTAGTTTGGCACTGCTATATCATTAATAAAACCAGAGCTGGGTAACTGGTCAGTGAAACAGTTGAACAATCTTTAATGAAGAATCACAACAAGCTTGAGGTGCTTCTAATGATGTCCATTAGAACCTGGAAAGAATACTAAAAAAAGAATTATTACATGTTCCCACTGATATTTTTGAAATAAGTGGAAAATGCCTTACTAAACTGGTACGTGTGCTGCCCTAAACTCAGAGAGCACTGCACAGTGCTGAGCCCAGGGGAGTCCCTTTAGTGACTGAAGGGGGGCAATGGCCAGTGTGCTCCAACACAGCCAAATGAACAAGTTATATGAATAGGGACATAAAAAATGCAAACCAAATATGCCAACAGAGGCCTGCATCTCAGTGGGACCAGCAGCAGCAAGGAGCTACAGGAGCATTTCCAGAAAACCACTATGGCAAGATGTTTCTCTAGATATGTGGAAAACAGAAACACAAAGTAGATTTTACTTCTACATATAGTGCTGTCAAGACCAAAACTGAAGACAAAGATAAGTCTCAACAGGAAGAGAGATAACACATGCTAAAATATTCCTAGGCAATAGCAGAAAAAGGGAGAAAAAACACAAAACCAGACAATATCGAAGATTCAGGAGCTATTTTACTAACAGTGAAGATCACTAAGCACTGGGGTACACCTGAAAAAATCAGGACTGACAGCTTCTGCATCTCCTAGTGTTTTTGAAGTGAGCCCACATGTCTTTTGGAATCAGTATCTTAGTAAACAAAAATTTGAAGGTACCAGGAGGTTTTTAACACTGAGAAACAGGTAACACGGCAATATATGCTGGTCTTTACTAATTTAAGTCTGTCAACTGCCCTGCGACAGAAGCAGTTCAGAACAATACAAAGACACTCAGTACAGCTAAAAATCAGACTGAGAGACCGGCCCAGGGGGTTTCTGAACGAAAGCGGCGGCCGCTGCGGCAGGTGACAGAGCTGCGGCACCGGGCGCGGGGCGGCAGCGGAGGCCGGCCCCGCAGCCCCACCTGCGCCGGCCCCTCCGCCGGGCGGGAGGGGATGGATGGAGGGATGGAGGCAGAGCACCTCTTCGTCAGCGAGCTCGGAAAGCAGAGCCAAAGGAGCAAACAGGTGTTTTTACCGCACTCCAAACCGGCACAAAGCAACAGCCGGGCGTCACTCCGTACCCTGACCCTTCTCCACCCTGCGCCCCCACCGCCCCCCACCCAGCCCCAGCCTGGCCGGAGCCGCCGCC
>VXBT01009352.1:37022-190078 GCA_013400235.1 Oriolus oriolus | reverse complement strand
CGAGCGCACAGCCCCCGGCGGGGCGGCGGCTGCCGGCCCGGGGCAGCCCCGGGGGAGCGCCGGGCGGCTCCTGGCCCCGGCCCCGGCCCCGGCCCCGGCCCCGGCACTGCGCCGAGCGGAGGAGGAGCGTTCCCAAATAACAGCGGGAAAATGCGGTGAACAGCACAGCCGCCTCCTCCGCAGCATGGCTGGCGGAAGAAAGTAGCGCTGTTGTTTAGAAGTGTCACTTTCCACGGGCGTTGGACAAAGGCGACTGAGATTCCTTTTCAAAGTCAAGATAAATGAGGGATGAGTTCGGGAGCATCCTGATTTGGGTTAAAGATTATTCCTAGATCATCTTTAAGGTCCTTTCTGACCCAAAACGTTCTGTGATTCTCTGATAAATTTTCGTAGAAATGGTGACTTGTACAGATATTTGAAAACCTTTCAAAGTTCGTTGAATTAGTACGTTACCAGAATGCATGTGGACAAGAGAAATGCTACACATCACTTGCAAGAATGTTAATGCACATCCTTCTCATATTCACTACTGATCAGTAATATAATTGTTAGGATACCCTTATGGAAAAACTCTAAGATGAAACAGCAGTGGAACCAAAAACTTGAAAATCAGACAAAAATTATATTGTTTGGCTGCTTTTGGAATCATTGGTTTTCCTATCATTTTGGTAGTGGTCATTTAACCCAGCTCCTCTGGCCTCTGCACCTCTATGGCTGAACACAAATCTGACCTCCACTGCAAAATTAAAAAAAAAAAAATGTAACTGGATTTCACTCAGGAAAACTGTGTTCCTTCTGCCAGAATTAAAGAATAGGTTAATATGTCTTTGACTGAACAATTATTATGGCTTATAGCAGTGTCTTTGAGAGAAGCCTCAGCTGCCAAGATGCTGCTCTGTCTAAATAGTTCCTACAACATAGCTTGTGTTTTGACTGGAATCCCCTGAAGATGCCATGATAAGCCACTTCAGCCAGGTTGATTTCTTACAATTTTTTTTTGGCAAATATATAATCCAGAGAACACGGAACCCTCTTTCTTGCCTAACAAGATTTCTGGCATCAGCTTCCCAAAGTACTAAGAGAAACAGCAGTCTGATTGCTCTGGAGCTTCAGGCACAAGAAGCGTTCCAGAGGTTTTCCCTACATTTTATCAGCCTCTCTCTGCAGCTGGGCTAGACCAGGTGATACACAGCTGTAGGGGGATCTATAAGGAATGACTGGGATTTCCCTGTTTAACTCTGCAGTACAGGCTAAGGTAGGGGAAGATCCCTGAAAGTGGTACAGCTGCAGAGCATGGGTTGAAGGTGTTCTGAGGCTGCTGAGAAATGCAAGGTCATTGTGAAGGTGCCATACAGGAGGAGCAGAGTAATTTGCTAGTGGTGCCAAGTCTTGAATCTGAACTCTTTTAAGGGATATACCTTTCCAGATACTTTCCAACAGTGCTTCAATGGGAGCAATTGGACCATCCCATTTTTCCCAGCTTTAGAGGATGAGGCAAACAAGGAAGGGGCTGGCCTTGTGGAAGTGTCACTGAACTTCTCCATGCTGCTCAAAGGCCTGAGAGAAGTAACCACAGCAAAAAAGCAAGATTTGCTTATGTGAGAAATGATACAGCCAATATAACACTGACTTTGTAAAGCACTACAACAAAGTATTGCCACTGACTCAACTGAAGGAGGTGACAGATTCATGGAACATGTCCTCTTTCTCCCAAATGCCTGAGACTGACTATAAATCAAACAGGTTTTCTTAAGGATGAACAAAAAAGGTCGTCAGGATCCATTACAGTGTAAGCTCAGATGTGTCACACCCTCACCCTAACCCTAACAAAACTCTAGCAGAAACACTAATCTTAAACCAAAACATAAATGTAACCATGAGTGTAGCCTTAACCATAAGGAAACCCTAAACCTGACCCTAACCCTAACCCTAACCCTAACTTTAAAACAAACCCTAACCCTAACCTCAAAACCCCATTGCAAACCCTGACCTTAACCATTATGCTAACATTAATGCCAAACCTAACTCTAACCCGAACCTGAACACAAACCCTAACCGTAATTGAAACTCTGACCATAACCCTAAGGCTAACTGTATTACCAACCCTAACACTAACCTAACCCTAACCCTAAACCTAACCATAATACCAACTCTAACCCTAATCCTAACCCTCATCCAACCTTAACCCTCACCCTAACCCTAATACCAACTCTAACCCTAATCCTAACCCTCATCCAACCTTAACCCTCACCCTAACCCTAACCCTACTAACCCTAACCCAACTAACCTTAACCCTAACCCTAACAAAAGCCCTAAGCCTAACCCTAAGCCTAAGGCCAACCCTAAGTCTTTACCTAAACCTAAGCCTAAACCTAACACTAAATTACAACCCTAACCCTAACCCTAAACAAAACGCTAACCCTAACCCTAACTCTCACCCTAAGCCTAAGCCTAACCCTAGCCCTAACCCTAACCCTAAACAAAACCCCAACCCTAAGCCTAAGCCTAAGCCTAAGCCTAAACCTAACCCTAACTGCTGCCTGCAGTTGCTGCTGTGATGAGCACAGTGTTTCCTGCAAACAATAGAGTGTAAATTATTTCAAAGTCCCACATAATGTAACAATTAGATCCTTCCCAGTGATTCTTTCACAAAGTGAATTTCCAAGAAGGAATTCAGACCCCAGTGGTAATTCATGAGAAGCCCCAGATACTGAGTTGGAGAAAAGTTGGTTTACTACGTGTGAAAAATCAGGTACAACTGACACATAAAGCATGAAGGGTTTTTTCCTTTTTGTTTTTTTCTCCAGCTGTTACCAAACCCAACTGAAATTGACAAAATAAAACTTCAAAACCCCAATGAATAAACCAAGGGAATTTGCTGACTTTATACTCTTTCTTGGGAACTTGAAATACTGTGCTAAATTTAATCGAATCTTGTTCAAAATAGGTGGAATCATTACTAAATTCAAATTAATGCAAGAAGTTCAGAGTGGGGTACTTTGGGGGGTACCTAAAGCATCTCTCTCAACCTACACTTACTGAAGTGAAAAGTTTCAGATGAATATTGAATGTTCTAACTTGGGATCAGTGTGGCTGCAACTGCACAGGCTTTTCACACCAAGTATGAACTAAATGGCCTTTGTCTGTCAGCTGTGTTAGGCTTTGGCCATAACACTGACAGCACCAAATTGCTTTATTTAACTTGCAGATAGGAAGAGCAACAGATGCATTGATGGTGCTCATCAGTATCTTCAGTCAAGTTTTGAATTTTATGTTATCTACAATAATATGTTGTACAGAGGGATTTTAGCAAAGTATATAAATACCTGAAGGGACAATGCAAAGGGGATGGAGCCAGGCTCTTTTCAGTGGTGCTCACTGACAGGACAAGAAGCACAAACTGAAACAGAGGAGGTTCCAGGTGAACATTACGAAATACTTTTTCACTGTGATGGTGACTGAGCGCTGACACCAGTTGCTTAAGGAGATTTTGGAGTCTTCATCCTTGTAAATATGTAAAAGCCATCTGGACATGGTTTTGGGCAAATGGGTCTTGAGCAGGGAAGTTTGACCAAATGACCTCCAGAGGTCTTCCCCAACCTCAGCCATTCTGTGAATCTGAGATGTTGATACATTCTGTAACACATGAGATGTTGTATGTTCTGACCTAAATTTTTCATTGCTGACTTCTGCATTATTGTGATATAGCTGTAGAGAAAATTTGTGAAATGCTAACAGAAAGTGAGTATCACAACCAGTGATATTTTCCTGTTGTATGTACAGATATTATATTTAAACTCTTCTACCCACTTCCCCCATTTTCAGTATGCTTTTAGTGCATGACCATTCTCCATTTGCAGCCAGCTGGAACATAACAATTGCTATTTGTGGTACCTACAGAAATGAAAGGACTAAGGATTATAGGATATTACTGATAACAAGTTAAAGCTGGCTTTAGGTTCTCAGAGCTTAAACTGCATACTTGTCTTAGCTCCACTGCTTTAAGCAGTCTGAAAATTTAAAGGTATTTTATTAGTTTTCACTTTCATCACTAGTTTGAAATACTGTTAGGGGGCAGGAGAGAAAAAAGCTTTGATTCTACAGCACAGATTGACAGGGAAACTGTGGTGCACATAGCACATTTCAAAAAGCACATATAGGCGCAGAAGAGGATGTTGTCTTAAATAAAGTACTGTTCTTGTAATCTGATGAGAGGGGAGGGGGAAGCGGGGGAAGAAAAGGAAGGATACGGTGGATATTGTATTCCTGGCTTGAATTTTAGTATTTGTTCTCCACTTCTGTTGCCTACACTTCTGCTGTCTACAAGGATGTGTCAGATTATTTTACATTTCCTCTTGGAAATTATTTCTCCATTGTTTATTGTAAGCTTCTTGTTCACAACTGAAAGTCTTTTATAATTTCCACTGTTTGGCATAGACTTCTGATCTCTGGTAGGCAGTCAGATCTTGGATCCTGTGGCAGCAGAACTAGTAAAACACACTTTTTCTGTCTTGTTCTAGACTGCAGTTTCTAGGTTCAAGGATGAATTAACTTATATTTGTTCAACAGATAGGACAAAGAGCTAATGCCAGTTCTTTTCAAGTATATTTTGGACTGCTGCCCTTCTCTTAGATGTTGCTTCACATTTAAAGACCAAGAAAGCAAGCTGAAGTGAAAAATAAAATTAGTCTGACTAATAAATACATGATCTTGAACTCATCCCTTGTACAAATGATTCAAAATATGCTGTGACAGAAAAGAAACATTTGATGCTATGGTTTCACAGAATTCAAGAGTAATATGCACAGTTTATTTTGGCCCAATTCCTTTATGAAATAAGTGAGCTGGGTACATTATTTTTATATATGTCATTCAGTTTTGTTGTAATTAAACCTTTTTCCCTCCCTAGGTAATTTTCTGGATACCTCGGCAGACTTACCAGGCCTACAACTTGATTTGAATAACACCGTGCTGCCTGTTACAGAAATGGGATCGAGAGGGATTCTGACAGTTTTCTCACCCTAAGTTAAGGAAAGCTTTCCTTAACCAGGATTAGTTATCCAGAGTAGAAGTAAAGAAATCTAAACTGGATGCAGCATAAATATACTGGATAGACATTTGCCTTAACAACAATAAGTCATGAGGATTATAGACAAGTTTCCCAAAAATGTTAAGCTTCTAAATCCAACTTCAGACTTCTAAGTAAGCTGTTTCTCAAAAGTGCTGAACCTGCAGCAGTTCCCATTGAGTGCTCAGGCTTGTAAATGCATGGCTGAGAGGCACGATGGCAGTATCAAAGGGGAAAGGCGGTTGCTTTAAAAAAACTGGCACAGTGTGCTTTTATAATATACAGCTACACTCCATAGTTTACAGCACTGAAGTTGAAATATTTGTTTTATAGACAGCAAAAGATTTATGTGATGTCCTATTGATGGAGGAAATAGTATCTAAAATATGGAAAGTTAGTAGTGGCACATTTCTGTTAGCTGCTCTAGGAAGGTAACACTAAATGCCTTACCTTGTTTTTACTGAACAAATTTTAAAAAAATCTGCAATTAAGGAACCGAGTTAAAAGATGTAGCCTTCTTATTAATGAAGACTATTCGCTCTTGATAAAGGAGATAAAGTATATCCTACTGAAACCCTACAAGAACTAAATGAAAGGCTATACTGAGAAATTTGTACATTAGGTCTTAAAATGACCTCAAACAGCTTGGACATTGCACTACAGTATGCTTTTTAAACGGCTTCATTTTTAAACTTCACAAAGTTTTAATTAAAATTAAGCAGAATAATTAAACCCCCCCAAACCCCAAGTTCTTCCAAAGCTGAGTTCAAGCTCCATGCAATGATTTAATGTGCACAAGCCGCCCTCTCGCGGTCATAGCAGGAATAACCACCGAGGTCGTCCGCTCTAAGTTGAGCTGGAGCTGCGTCCACGGGTCCCGCCTTACAAAAAATTCCCCACGTTTCTGCCAGATAACAATTGTTTGATAATGTAGTGTTAGTCTTCCCGTAATTTGGGGCAGGAGTTTCCTCTCCTTGTTTTTAGATTTAGACAATCGAAATCGAATGTCAGTAAGTTAAAAAAAAATCTGCACTTTCTTATGCTGCTACAATATTCCTGTTTCCAGAGCGTTCCAGTATCAAGAAATGAAAAGAAATACTGAGAACATAACAGGAGTGCCATGCATTGAGAAAACTACCACCTTTCCCATATATAGTTTTGCATAAAACTTTAAGTTGCATTCAACTACATTTTACTTTCTGAAGTAAAGAAATAGAAAACTTCAGTAAATTATCATAGTAATATATATTAGTAAAGACTGTGAAACTTCCCTATGAGCCTATGGGTTTCTATTTCCTTCTACATTCCCTGGCCAAATTGTTGAAAGACATTAATGTTGCCACCTCTGAGAACAATTTGCTTCTGTAACCATTCCTGTATTAATACATTTTTTCTGGTGTCATGTGCTTGCTTGGTAAATGCAAACATTACTCTAGGTATTTAGAAATTGGTTTGAGACTGGCTTTTTGATTAGCATAATCATGCTCATTTTAATTCTTGGTTTACTTGCCTAATACTCAAATTTACTTCCTGCTTGTCCTTCTTGTACTTCATTTTGTAGGTGATAGGTTAGCCATAGGATGCTTGTTTTTCATGGCAAGATGGCAATGATACATGATTAAAAGGAGTAGTAGTGTAATGCCTTGCAATTTTACCCCATCTTCTAGAATCAAAATGTGCTGAAAAGGTTTGAACATGTTTGATTTAAGTACAGTTTCTTTCTTACAAAATAACAGCTTCATAACACCACCAAGAGTAATTATCTCTTTGCAAACAAGCAATTAATAATATTTTCTGCCTCCAGCACAATTACCTGATACCAGTAACAGACATTTGACTTTATCCAGGGATGTATGAGCACAATATAATTAGAGCTATATTAGGAATTGATAGTTCATAATGTAGTGCTTTGGATCATATGGTAACCAAACCTTAAAAAAGAGATGAGTCAAAAAAAAAAAAGTACAAAAGCTTTAATCTTGAGGAAGGAAAACATTCAATATACAAAAAGGTTCTTGCAGATGGAGATGGATATCAGAAAAAGAAGCTTGAGTATAATTCTTGGGAACCCTGAAGTTTGTTAGAAACATCTTAGGAAAATTGGACATGGATGATGTGGTACAAAACCAGCACTGCAGAAACCCTTCTGCACAAACTCTGCAAAGGGAGCAATATTATCTGTTCTGAAGGACTATCTTTCCATTCCTAGTTGTGTAAAATCAGATTTTTCTTTAATATCTGTCTGGGTCTGAAGCATTATTAACTTTCCACTAGAAGCTGCATCATTCTTCATCAGAAAAAAGAGAAATGTGCTTTTTAAGTGAGAAGGCTGTTAGTTAGGAAGAGACAGGATCACCATAATAAGAAACATAAAACAAACAGTTATATATAGTTGATAGTTGTGGGCACAGATTTAAAGCTTTCATTAATCCCAGATGACCCAAGCCATCTCTACCTGAGAAGGCATTTATTGCCACTTTGGTAGTCAGCTAAGAGGCCAGGATGGCTTGGTGGCACTACAGCCTGTTCACTCAGTAGCATGGAAGAGCCCAAATCTGGTGACTTGTATACAGACTACAACTGCAATTCAAACCCTCTTTGGTGAATGACCTCTAGGTATTGTGCACCAATGACAAGAGAGAGAGCAAAGTTTCTGTAAGTGCCAGCTAATGAAAGGACTATATTGAATGATAAAACTGTAACATTCTAAATCCTGGTATTTCAGTACTCCAGCATTACTTTACAGTATATACTACCTGTGTATTGTAATACAATATAATTGTAGAGGAAACTGTACAATTTCCTCTGTAGATGTAAATATTTGCTGGAACAAAGTGTCCTGACAAAAGCACCATTAAAGAATTCTCAAACAATTCAGTGTCAATAAGACAAGCTGATACTTTTCTATAAAAGGTTGCTTTAAAGCAATAATCTATCTCATAAATTAAAAAATTAATAAGTTTGAAGTTAACTGGAAGGATAAATCCCATATATAGCTAATACCTATTGACTCATTGCCACTGTGGGAAAGCATGCTGTGCAGGCACAGACAATCACATCTTTCTGTAAGATATTTCTACACATCTTTTTCATTCTACTGACACAGTAATGTGTGAGCTCAGCCACATGCCAGATAAACTGTCAGCAAGAAGACTTACTGAATGCACTAATTTATTAGTTGAAATGATTAAACAGAGCATTCATCTCAAGCTTTATAACCAAAGCATATAACATACAAGTTACTGTTTCCCATGCTACAAATTTTGAATCATGCAGTAGCTGAAGTTTTCATAGCATGTCTCCAAAGGTGTGGGAGATCAATTTTGTGGGCACATATGTTCTTATTTACCTCCCTCCCCCTCATATCATATGAGGAATTTTTACTACTGTTAGTAGCATTTTATATAGCAAATAACAGCAAATTTATACAGCACTAGAAGTCTTATACATAAAAATCTAACAGTAAAAAGACCATGTGTTTTGCTATCTTTTAAAATTAGGTTTGCAATCTTTTAAACAAGAAGCCTAAGGAACAGAAATTCAGCAAGTGCTGTTGAATATGTAAACATCACTTCTAGGCACGTGTGCAAGGGTGCAGACTGTTTGAGGCTGTTCAGATAGTCAGTTGCCTTGTTCCATAGTCTGTTTGGTCTGGATGAACACCAATGGGCCTCAGCTGTCAGTCACCTCATAGACAGAAACGTATTTAAGGGCAAACCTTGCTTATCCACACAGAAGCAAAGTTTCCCCGCCTCAAAATTAAGTAACATAATTAGGCATTGGATAGCAGCAACTGTTTTAACTACAGCATGACCAGTGCATCACTTTTCTTCCCAACCACTTCTTTCCTCCCTAGAGATCTGCATTTTTGGATTTATTTTGCTGCCTGTTCTGTCTTAAAGTCAATATATTTAAAAATAGCACTTCAAAAGGGATCCTCATTCTGAGGTAAAGCTCTCCCTCATATTGCTCCATTTCATCTAGGAGCCTAAATATTAGCAGATCTCATGTACATATTTCTCTTTATTATGCCTGAGAATGCTTCTTGCTGAGATTTTCCTCTGTGCTACTCTGCCAGAAGCAGAAGTTTACACCTAAGCATTCTTTAGGGCACAGTTTTAGCAAAAACATATTGCAATTACTAGTATTATCACTTCCTCACTTCTTTCCATTTTTCACGTTATTTTATGTTATTTTATTTTAAACAGCAAACTGCACTCTGCCTCTCCCCTTTCCCAAGAAACACATTTGGGTACAGTGGCAATATGAAGATGCTACCCTGTTACTGACAGTAAATAAAACACACCATCAGGCTATACACAGGACTGAAGAGGTAAAATATAATCACACTGGTCCATACAAAGCTGTAGTGATTTCTCTAAAGGTACTGTAGAACAGGACAAACTGTAAGCATAAAGCAGCATAGTAAGTTTGCAGCACAGCTAAAATTTTGTAATAATCTTGATAGACAGACTATAAAGAATCATCACAATCTACAAGTTTCATCCAGTACTCCAGGTCCAGAGTTTTGACTTCCAGGACTTCTGAGCAATTTTAAATTTTAGCATAATATTGCAAGTTATCATATTTCTCATTCTCTATGCTTTTATGTACTGAAGAAAAGAATCAGGTAACATTTTTTGATCTTTTTTTTCTGGAATAAAGGTAGAGATTTTTCTTGATTTGTCAAGATTTACACTGAAGACAAAGTTCAGTCTTACATTAGCTGAGAGCCATCACACTTCTGAAGATACCTGAAATATCTTAATTTTGTTGCCTATTAATGACAGTAAAATTGCAATTGGAGCTCTAGACAAGCTAATTTAATGCGGCAGCTCTAGAATAAGCTTAGAAGCTTATTCTGATGTGAAGGTGATACAAACATGGAAGATAGCAAAGCACATATATCTGAAGTCCTGTGAGAATTCCAATGAAAACTGACTAACTTTGCAGGGTAATGAATAAAAGAGAGGCCTCCAAACAAAAATGCCTTCTTTCCTCTCTGACTCAGAAGTGACCTGAAATTAAATCTTGCCTTGTGTTGCCTATGCTTCCAGGAAATTAAAGTTTACTAGCTAAATTCTAGTGAAGTAACTTGCTTATCTGACAGAGGCTCCCCAGGGAAACAATAAGCCATGTTTTGCATTTCTCATTTACTGTAAGACTTTGGAGCTATTTAGGATCCTCCTGTGCTGCTGTGATGGCTTAGAGGCTCTCAGTAGGTCAGCCAGCACTGAAGCACCAAATACAATGTTGACATCACTGTTAAATAAATGCATGGAGAACTGTTAATGGTCAAAGAAAAGAGACTATATTGACCATAAAACAAACTAGCAAACAAAGAAACCCTTCTGCATCATTATTTGGAATATTTCCAGGCATAGACATTTGACCAGACAGACTGATATAAACCTACAGAGGTCAGAAAATGAAAAAAGAGGTTGGGAGAAAGCAAGAACTGAATGACACAAAATCCCACATGTCAGTAGGGCAGTTCTCCAGAGAATGATTCACTATACATGGGCTTTCTGTTAATCATCCACTGGAAATAATACAGCCCTTGGAAGACAGAAACAACTAGCAATATAAGGTTGTCTGTAAAACAGGGGAGGGATAACTCAATAATGCACAGAGGAGCAGAAGTAATCCCTCTTCCCATCATATCCACCATTCTATATTAACCTGAAATACTACTATCTCTTACTTGAAAAGACTTGTAAGGAGCTATCTGTGTGACATGCAAGGATCACATGCCAATCTGTTTCCTCAGATGATTCAACCACAAGTTCTTGGTGTGACTATATTGGAGCTGGTAACATTTGCAGCTGTTAAAATAGATCTGTGTTCCTATTTTAAGATGCAGAGCTCCTTGCCCTGCAATGCTCAGCTGAACTGATCTAGATACCAAGCCTTATTTGTGCTGCCTAACTCCAGAAACAGCTGTGGACTTTGTGACTAGAAAGTAGATCAGTCAGATGTCCTCTGAAAGAGTCAAAGCTTTGGCTGACCCTTTCAAAAGTCACAAAGCTAAACCAGTTAGGGATTTAATGAAGAGATAAGCACGCAATCAGCATCTCCCCTCCTTTGCTGAAGCAGAATATTCTGCTTCAAAAAAAGCCTGATTTCACTCAATCACTCCCAAGTTTTGTTCTCATCTGTTCTCATGGGTCCCCTCAAACACACTGTAATGTTGTTTCCACACCAGCTTTAGCAATGATGACACCGACAGTGTGCCAGTTAATCAGCTCTTGCTCCCCTTCCTACTGTTCTCATCACATCTCTGGTTTTTTTCCAGCCCTATCACTGGTCCCACATGAATCAGTAAAATTTATTGGTATAGTTTGTCTCCTAAGAGCAAACTGTTATTCAAACTACTGCTTACTCTTCTGCTTGACTTCTGCTGCTTTTCAATTATAAATTGCATGAAAGGCAGAGTTAAAAGCTGCACTGTGTTTAACCACAAATGTGAATCTGTGGCAAATGCCAATCCACTAACATCTCTTCATCTGATACAGCAGTTACTCTGAGGTGTCCAAGGGGCTGCTCCTCCTCCTGCTTCTTCTGACAACTGTTCTGGCAGAAAGGCAGAAGGAACAGCTGAGAGGGAAGCAGCATGAAGTACCCACACTATGTGTACAGACTCTTAGCATGTGATGGTTTTTTCTCTCAGTGGAACTTACAACACTATTTGAGTTGGATTTCTGTTTTGAAAAAGAGTATTTCATATTTTAAAGGGGAGGAAGATCCTCTTGTCAGAGTTCCTTGCAGTAGAGGATTAAGTGAAGGATCTGACCTTACACAGTAGCACTGTTTCGATCTGGCTTGCACTCTGTTGTTAGAGTGGTGTAGGGACAAACACCATTGGGAAAAAAAGCCTTTGCATTCTTTTCAGTCAAAACATTTTGAACTCAAGGAATGTGAAAATATTCAGCAAGACCTTACCTTTATCAGAGGATCTCAATAGCTGAGACAAGGTTACATTTTATAAACATCAGGTGGAATTCCTGATTATGGCTACTATTTGTACTGTGCTATCACTAGAAGCAAATATTTGGAGATACAAAGCCTTTTGTTGACTTACCACTCTTGAGGGATGCTATGGAATAATTTAGGTGTTTACTTGAGGAGGCTGAATAAAGGTCAAACGAATCCTTAGGAAAAAATCTCTTGTACAGTATACTGCCTATATATTTCCTGTGAAGTGATTGAATAATCTTTTTATGTAACATAATTCTAGGTGAAAATATCTCTCTATAATATATAATAAATTATACATATGATAGAGATATATATCATACAGATAATATAGAGAGATGTATTATCTCAGTCTAGGTTCTAATACAACTTCAGGAAATGACGCTCCTGAGGAAGTCTGGGTTCCACACTGCTCCTGGAAAAATGATTATTAAGGTTATGATTATTGCAGGTTAGTGTTTGGTGTACATAGTGATTCATACAAAAATATCGTTTATAAGTCTGCCCTCATCTTAACGTATTAATATTATTTGCACTATTCTGAGATAATGCTTTGCAAACCTAGGCTGGTTATAATGCAGTTCTGTTTGCACATAAACATTCCTGTCCCCATTTCCAGAGTATTAGAAAATACTCTGTCAGGAAGAAACTGATTTGTTTATATCCTACATATATATTGGGGTTTTTCCTGAAAATATACAGCAAAACCACTTCATAGGAAACATTTAACTTAGCATGAAGTTAAATATTCCATTGAAACTATTAGTAAGGAAAATGAATGGTGAACTACAGAGGAGTTTTTTATCTTCTTTCCCAGCAGTCCAGCATTTGCTATGTTCTCCCAGAATACTGAAACTACGTATTCTGGCAATGTGTTAAATCATCAAACTACGTAATGTTTTGAGACTTAGACACTGCTTGAAGTATTAAAAAGTTTTCAAATAATCATTGCGGTAGTAGCAAAAAAAGATGATTACTCTGTAGCCTTGTGATTAAGACACAAAGTACTGCTGACTATAGTTTCTGCTGCTCTAAAGATTTGTCTGGTTGTACAAAGCAGAACAGCATCCACAGTTGAGAAACAGCAGAAAACCTCAGCTTTCACAACCCTTTGACTAAGACTCTGTTTAGCAAAGCAGGACCTATGGATTTATGTCCTTTTAGTTCCAGAAGGAAATCAAACAACTTGTGAACATCTGAAAAGAAGGCTATCACTGGCCTTTTTGATTAAAACAATGTCTCCTCCCTCTGCAAACATGAGAGCCTGTTCCCACCTCCTGCAGAATGTTTTTTCTGTTATTATACTGAAACAAGTTTGACTGCACTTAAACAGTTTGGAAATATCTGAAATCATATATTTTAATTAAATTTACTATTCACCTTTGCCCTCCCCTCCCATCACCCTAGGCAAGAAAACATAACTTGCTAAGACTTGATATGCGTGGGTAGATCCTAACCAAAAAAATCTATTCATCTACAAGATGACTTTAATATTAATTAAATTATCACACATACCTATTAAAATCCTGTAAAAGATATTTGTCTCAAATCCTACAGCAAGAGTAGGTGATAGAGCAGGGTAACCAGGACAATTAATCAGACCGTGTGCTCCACACAAAACATGGAAGATCAGAAGCTCCTTTATCTCCTATTGTTTGAGAACACACCCTGCTTGGTTTTTTTTAAAAAAAGCACACTGCCATCTGATAAAAAAATTATTGTTTAAGTGCAGTTTGTATTGAAGTTAACTATTGCAGTTTTTGAAAGTATGACACTAAAGATAGGTGAGCTCTAAAATAGTATTAAATTTAACCAGGGCAGGACCAGATTTGTGATTTTCAGTGAGAGGCACCAGGATTTTTTTCTTACTGCCAGAAGATCCTCTTCATAAAAACACAGCACCCGAGTCTATTTCGCTTGTGGAGCCTTATACTTCTCCTCAAGTGACCCTGAGCATTCCTGCTGGCCTTTGGCACTACTTGTTTCCTGATTACAGTTTTTTCTATCCCCAGTGAAAACTCTAATCAATTTAAAGTAAACAAAATAGATGATTAATCTATAGATAATACATTCCTTGGAAAACTGGGACTTCTCAGAATTAAATATTTTACCTTTTCAAAGCTGTCACAAACACTGTTAATGTTAATGAGCTGTTAAAGCAAAAAATGTTCCGGTTTAATCATGGTTCAGGTCTCAGCTTTGTCCTTAAATGAAAAAGAAAATTCTGGCCAAATCTTGTAAGTCCTCACCGTCAGGTAATATTATTTCCTGACCAGCTTTTAGAAGCTTCTCCTACCACTGACTTTTCCCTAGACTCTCGTCCACCTGCCTCTCCTGACTCCATCTGTTCCTTGATTCCCTCTCAGGCTTCAAAACGGAATCAATGCCTGAATCAACTGTGCTTCATATTCACATTCTCAGGTAGTTTATCCAACAAAGTCTGGTCAGTATAATGAAAACACTGTGCATGAGAAATCAGCTATGATTTCACTCAATTTTTGTCAATAAACTATTTCGTGTCTTCCAGAGAAAAAGAGCTACTGCAAGATGCTACCTAGGTCTGAAGATTACTGCACACTGGGCTCAGAGAAGGCAAGATAAGAAGCAGCAGAAATTCCCAATACTCACATTATTTAAGGAAATCCCCAAATAGTACTTAGCATGTTACATTTAATAGGCATCCATTCAGCCATGTCCACTTTATACCTTACTGAATTCAAGCTTTTATATTTTTCTACATTTATTTGTGTACAACTGCTTTAAAGTATTCTCTGTCTCTAAACAATTGGTGACCTACCAGGGATTATACATATAAACAGAAACACTGTTGTGAAAACAGTAAACTGGAATTCAAATCACATCTTCTCCCTCTCCTACAGCTTTTCAGTCTGTTTGTGGCTTCTTATCTAAAGAGTTTCATCTCAAAAGCAGTGGAAATAAACAGGTCTAACAAGATTCGAGGTTTATCTCAACAGATCTGTTCTTCACTGAGTTTTAGACCAAACTCCTTGCATGCAAACTTGGTGAGTCATATTTGCATAAAGCAAAGTGTTCTTCTGAAATCTCAGAGGAATTAAAGGCTGTCCTTACTAAGACCTTAAATTGTAATTTAGTGATTATGTACTTGGCTGTGGGCTTTTACCTACATTATATATTCATGCTTAAGGAGATTAAATGTGGTAGCTAACAGTTTGGTCAACCAAAATGAGAAGTCTAATTATATCAGGCTAACAGATCACTTTCCTGACCTTCATCCTCTGCAAATGTATGAGGAACTGTTACTGCAGTAGTGTGTCTTTTATTTTACTGTGATAGTTTCAGCCTCAGTATTATTTTCAAGGAATGTGCTATTCCACCTGCACAGCCAGAATGCTCAAATTAAATTAAAGCAAGACTTGTTATGAGTAAGTGACTCTCCAACAAAATAACTGAAGCATTTAAGTCCTCTGCTAGAGGTCTCTTGGAGGTCTACATCCTTTTTTTCCCCAGTTCATTATTCCTAGAAGTAGATTCTAAATTTTCTGGAGAATACCACTTATGAGTGATGAAGAACTAGAAAGTAGCTTCTGAACTGAGGATTGAGAAAGTGGCTGGGCAGCATACAGCTAAGTGTAAATGCTGCTGACAGACTGGGACCATAAACCTTGAGATGGGAAGGCCACACAGATGTATTTATGCCATATCTCCTTGCTAGTTTACTGTCATTGCATTCTTCTAGCCTGGCTTTTGTTATGAATACAGTCTTCAGCAGGTTATTTAATAAAGCTAGATGTGGCATAATCTACACAAGTTACTGCTATTTGGCTACCTTTTTTTTACTCTTATGTCAGACCAGTATGGAAAAATAATCAAAATGCAATTGGTTTAACATTAGCTTTTTATACATTGAAAAACCACCAACCAGACAAACAGTTCCAAGAAATCATAAGGGAGCAAAAGCAGTACAAAGCTAATTTTTAAAGAGTCCATGGTAAGCATATTTGCCATGACTAATCACTTCTTATAGTGATTTAACTGCTATCTCTCATATGGTGCTAGAGACAGCTAGAGACAGAGGACTTCTCTATAAGGTTTGATCTATAAAAAAAGCAAGAAAAGACTGCCAAGCAGCCCATTTTTAGCAAAGAGCAAATCTCTTTGTTGCATTTGGATAGAGTCACTCCAGAATTATTACATGGAAAGTTGATTAATATTTATATTTTACAAAATACTTTGTTACTCTCCTTTTCAAATAGATTTACTACTATCTTCTTGCAGGATAGGCAGTTTGTTATTGATGAGCAACTTTCAGAAGCTAAGATTTACTTCAAATTGTATCAGAAGTTTTGAGCATTAAAAATAATTTAATTTGAAATTCAACTTTCAATTAGAAATTCTGTTTCACTTAATAGGAACTGGGATAGAGAAGAGGAGGAAAACAAGTATCTTCACGCTGGCTAGATAAAATAAATCAACAGGATTTGGCTAATTAGAATATGAAGGATTTTTAATTTGTACTGACCTTTTTACTAGGTCTGGGGGGTGGAAAGCATCTGCAATGCAACACGCACGGCCAGTCTGACCTGGGCAGAAGCTGGGCAGTGACTCCACTCACAAGTACTTTCTGCCCTGCTTTACACAGCCATGCAAAGTCACTGAAGAACCAAGAAATCGTTCCAGGCTTCCACATGTCTCCCGGCATCCCTCCTGCTTCCCTGTTTGCTGAAATGCGAAAGCAATCTTCCTCAGTTACTTTCTTACTTCCATTTATCCATGTTGCCAAAATTATTAGAGTTGAATCAAAATATTAATAGAATACTTCCAGATTTCTTTTAGTATGTACATGTGTAGCTTTAGGCATGCAGAGTTGTGAATGTGCTCTTTGTAATAAGGCCACTAATGAAGCCATTCCCTTTGTGCTTTGTCACTGCACTTTGTCACTACTGAGCTTTCTTCAGTTTTCCAACCCCAGTACTATTGCTGAATTCCTCAGTGAGTACTTGTCCAGCTGTGACAAATTCAAACTCCATCGAATGGGGAACAGGAACCAGTGGATTTTGGCTTCATTATTGTAGACTTTTCCTTCACTTTTAATTTACTTAAGCATCACAGTATAAAATATTAATATAGTATGTACATGCTGATTTTTACTTGCTAACTATTGTGTGATAGATTCTTTAACAAATGTACCATCATAAAACCCAGGAAAAAGCTGTCATCTCTAGGGACTTGATCTACTTTGTGCTACTTCAGTTTCTGCCTCTACCCCACCTCAAGCAAGCCCCTGTGCACACTGTTTATTCATAATATGGTTCTCCACAAAACCACTACTCTTTTTTCACAACTCCTTTCAACCTAGCATGCACTTTGTTGTTGTCTTGTGATCCCCCTTGTCAAACTCAGAAGCTGCTCAAGAGCCTCTTTTTCCTCTATATTCCAAAGAACTGATCTAATAACATGCAACTCCTTATATTCCACTGAAGCTCAAAGCTGTTGATTAATTTAGGAAGCACCTGAGCTTCCTAAGAGCCATAGCATAAAGTCTCCCAAGGCATTGAAGACATATTTGGTTTGAAGCTCAGGACCAAGTTAACCGCACATCATGCCTAGACCTGGTCAGCATCCAGAACACCAATATTCTCTTTTAGTCCCCTGAGGAAAGCTCTATCTAGCAGGCATTCCTGGGGAACACCTACTGAGTATCAACAGGAACTGGCATCTGAAGAGATGTAATGGCAACCACAACAGCTTGAAGAATTAAAGCTGATTGCACCACTTCCCTCTTTATACCCTGCCACAACTGCTATAACGTTAAGGGCTGGTATCCTGTAGGGGTGTGCTAGGCTCCAGTTCCAATAGTTTTCAATCCAAGTTTCCAATAGTTTTTTTCAATCCCCACACAAATGATTGTAAAGTATTGGCTCTGTCCTTGGGACAGCACCAATAACCTTACTCTCTTCTTCTCTGGCAAGTAGAACCATGTCCAGTTTTTTTATTCTCTCTGGACCAGACAAACACATTTTATCCTCATCAGTGGAACTCATTACAAACAAAGGGAAGACAGTCCTTCCCAAACCAAAAATCTAGTGGTTAAACTCTTTCCCTGAAAGGTGGCAGCCACCTGACCCCTGACCTTACACATGTACAAATAAAACTGAAACTGAATTCCTGCTTACAAAGTCCTGTAACAAAACTGATCATTGCATTAGAAGGACAGTGTCATGAAAGACACAGGCAGATAAAGAGAGTAAGCAGGAGAGACTTCTTCCAGAAATATACTGCTATTATAGCTTATTTTCTCTACTGATATTTTCTCAACCTGAAGGCTGAAATATTGTAATACTGGGCAATTTTTTGAGTATAGAGTTCAGAATTTTAATGAAGAACTGTATCTTCTTTACGGCTTTGTTACATTTAGGGATTTAGTTTTCTGTGTAAGAATCATAAAATCACAGAATGGCTTGGGCTGGAAGGCACTTTAAAGATCTTATAGTTCCAACCCCCTGCCATGGGCAGGGAACACACAGCTTCCACTAGACTGGTTGCCTATTAGCAATACCTTTCAGCAATGCTTTAACTTTTATATTGAGAAACAGCTGCTTGCTGGGCAAAGTGGAAAGAACTAATCAGGAATCTAGCTTTTTATATAGTTTGCTGGGAGTGCTCTTAACCACTTTTCTATCACTAATGGTTTGATGAACATAGCTACTTTGAGTCAGAGGTACCATTTCCAAGTGTTGTGGTTTAATTCCACTAGGCAGCTAAGCACCACACAGCCAAACGCGGAACACCAAGGTGGGTTATACTGTCTGGGTCTATGAATTTTATTTTATTTTTTAATATATAATTTCCCACAAACAAATGCACAAGGTTTTCTGGTTTTCAGACTGTAGATATACATACTAGGAAGGTGTCAGTCCTACAGAGATTTATAATTGCTTTTTATGAAGGAGGAATTGAGCTTATGAATATATAAAACAAAATTCTGTAAGAAAAGCTATAATTAAACTTGAGTTTTATAACTACCTAATATCTTCTCATCAAATTATCTTGCTTCTTTCTTATCATCCCAGCTCCTGAAGTTATTTTTTTTAACATTGGTACATTATTTTTTTACTCATTCTGATCTGTAAAGTAAATCACTGTCAGGTGAGTTACCACTCCCAAAGAGTGCTTCTTTGATGCATATAAATGTTTTAAATACTGCTGGCATTTGGATGCAGCTTTAAAATGTTTTGGAAGTATTTTTGCCTTGAATATACAGGTAATACATAAAAAGAATGCTTGTAGAAAGGATGCTTAGAAAACAGTCTTAACTGTGATTCTAGTAATAAATCTGAGCAATTAAATTCTGTGGGAATATGTATAATTTGAGTTTCAAAGGGAATTTCAAGTATTCACGTTTTACTAGCACTAGCATGGATTAGTTTTACACTGAGGAATTTGTGCATGCTTCAAATAGATGTGTTTTAATATGTAATTAAATATATATATAATTAATCACAAAATTAGCATCCTGCTAATTCAGTATAAAGTATCTCATTAAGTCACATAAAAGAGCTTGATGATGTGAGATTTCCAGTGTCACTTCCTTTGTTTTGATGTTTAAGACCATGTTAAGATGTGTCTGTCTTCTACTTACCTCTGCCAATATTTATTATTTCTGTAACTCTTACAAATTAGGACAGTTAGTTGTCTGGTCTGTTCAGGCATTATTACCAATAAAAATGAAATCCAGAAAAAGTCTTCCAATAAAGAAAATCAACACTGGAATTTAGTTTGGAGATGAAGTTTCAATAATAAGTAGAGCTAAATACTAATTAAAGAAAATTTCTTGACTAGTTTGCAATAGAAAAACTGCTTACATGTTTCCTAACTGATTGTGTTTTCTAGTTATAGGAACAAACCGAAGATACAATCTAGAAAGCAGGAGGAAATAACTGACATAGATTGGGCCAATTAAACCTTATTGCAACTTAGTTTTGAGACTGTTAAACAAACTTTGTAATGTTTTGAGTGAGATTTATTATTTTTCATAAAAGCTGGCAGGTGGTTTCACAGATCTTCTAGTAGAAAAGCTAATTCGATAGTTTCCCTGTGCCCAGGGGTGTTTGTTCCAGTGGATGAAGAAGGGCAGGAAGCTACTGCCTCAGAAATCATGCCAATTCCCTGCTTGTAAACCCAGATTAGTTCTCTAATCTTAAAAGGAAAAAATAAAAATTAAAAAAAAGTACAGTCTTTCTTTCTGAAGTCAGAGGGAGATTGAGTTAAAGCCTACCTCTGGAGAGCTTGTTTCATGGAGGCAGATATGGTTCAGTAATCCTGCTGCATTTTGCTATTTCCTTTGAGTTGGGATCTGCAGTGCTGCACTTCACTCTAAAGAAAAAGAAGATTATCTCTCTCTCCAATTCTGTCACCTTTGTGACACTGAGAGCAGTGGACACAGAACCACACCCTCAAAAAAAGAGTAAATAAAAATTTAAGAGAGCAGAGGCAACTCAAGTGAGCAGCAGTACTTTCTGTAGAAAACTCAAGAGGAAGAAAGAATTGTTTTTATAAGTGCAAAGAACCCTGTGTCCTGCTGCTTGACTTCCTATTCTGTTGAAAAGGACAGTTCTGCTAGTTCCTCATTAGTTCGGCTAATAAACAGATAAGTCTCCCACCAAGTAGTAAGAAGACATCTGAATTTTCATGTTCTTGGTTATCTGCTTGACTGAGAAGAGGTATTTCCAACTATAAACATCTCAGATACTGAATCAACCTAATCTTCTAATACTTGTATTTCTGAAAAAAATAAAAGTATAAAAAATACTGGCGAGAGTTAGTACCATGAATAGAGCTGACAGTCAAGCACAGAGGAAAAGGGTGAAAACTTTCGCTATTTTCAGAGCACTTTATTTCTGTCAAGTGCAGAAACGGTACTGGTGTACTATAGCTGAGAACATGATTTTCTGCATGTTTTTTTTACCAGGAAAGGAGACTGGGGGTAGTGAGGGGAGGAGATATCAACTGGGGTGATTGTCCCAAATAGGAAGCTGGTATTCTGAATCTCCTTGCAGACAAGTCTAGTTATGGGCTGATAAGGGCATTTCTGCACACAATGTTGGTGCCAGATGAAAAAATGCATTCAAAAATGTATCTGTCTTTACAAGTATTGCAATATTGTATCTTAAATGAGTGGTGTTTCCCTTAGGTGTTCAAAATCAGTAAAACCAAGTAAATAAATTATTTAGATTAGAATAATTTAGAGTATTGTATTTGGAAGTACTCGGAAGCTATAATTGCCTCTGCCTTGATACAAGAATAAGTCTTTAGTTTCATGCCATGTCAGTAGAAAAGTCCAACTGTCGTTGCTGAAATACAAAGTAGGCCAAGGTCTAAGCATTGGAGTTAGCTTACTGGAGTATAAAACTAAGCTGGAGTTTGACAGTGAAGATTTAAGGAATAAAGCATGAATTTGAGGCCTAGTGCATGGGAAGAGGTAACAGAGTGAGTGCAAGCAATGCCCCCACATGCTAAGGGACAGTGAATACAGGGCCACATTTAGTTTCTGAACACTTGCGTGTCCTGGTGTTAATGCTGCAGTGGTGGCAACAACTTCCACAGGGCTGTCTATGGCTCCTCGAGGCAGGTGCGCTGCCCTGCCCTTACAATAAGCAGCTTCGAGGCAGCTCTGATAACGGGCTCCATGCTGGTCCAGAGCATTGTTCCTGCCATACGTCCTCAGCCCTTGAGCCATGCTACGCCCTGGCAGCGAAGAAGCCGCTGGCACGGTGAGCACGGCCCCTGGGGCAGCAGCGGCAGAGGAGCCTTCCCTGGCCACAGCTGAAACCCACTGGTGTCAAGGGAGACACACCCAAACCTGCCTGGGTAAGAGGCCCTCCCGTGGGAAACTCCATGAGGGTGGCACTGCACCCCAGGCGCCCGGGAGCCATTGTGGCACAAGACCAATGCCAAGCAAACGGGTCAGGGAGTCACCTCGGCCCGCCCCGGGGCCCTTTAGGACACCGTGCCCCGCGCCCATCTCACCCTCTCGCTGCACCCCAGCGTTGCGGTTGCCGAGCTGTGGGGGCAAGGGGGTGGTCGAGCTCAGGAAACCACGTCCGGGAGTTATAATTTTAAACTAATGTGTGGGGCACCCTCGGGGTAATCCCCACAGGAGTGTGTAAGCAGCGCCTTCTCCCCTCATTAAAGCTGGGCACGGGTACTCGGCGGCTCCTTACAGCACCTCCAGCAGGGCGGGCGCTGCGGGGCAGCACCGCCTCGGGCCGGCGGCCCCGCGCAGGCGCCGTGCGGGCAGGGCGCGCCTCGCCGCCGCTGGGCCGGGTAGGGCGACAGCGGCGGCTCCGCTGCCAACGCGGAGTAGCGCGGGCAACGCGTCGGGAATGGCTCCAGCAGCGACCGGTGGGATCCCGTCGACTGCGCCACCGCTGGGCCTGACGGCTGCCTGGCTGGGCAACAGCTCCGCTCTCGGTGGGTCGCTGCGGCCTCGGTCCTTCGCCGCGGTGGGACGCTTCAATCCGCGACCCCTCGTTTCCCGCTGGCGGCCCTTGCGCCTCTCCGCGAGCTGTGACCTCGCTGGGCAGTGCGGCCTCGCTAGCCGCTCGGATGTCTCGGCTGACCCCGCTGCTTCGGCCGGGTGCCGACGCGGGTTCCTCGGGGTCTCCGGCGTTCGAATCCTTGCGGGGCCCGCTGAGACCGGCACGGCAGGAACGCGTCCGTCTCCGCCCTAGCCCCGGGCAGCCCGGGGGAGCGGGAGGGGAAGAGGTCGAGGCTCCGCGGCGGCAGCGGCTGAAGTTTCTCCCGGCTGTCAGCGGAGCGCGGCAGGGGCGCTCGGGGCGGGCGCTGCCGGGTCCCGCTCGGGAGGGCTGAAGAACCGGCGCGGGCTGCGAGTGCTCCCAGCGATCAAACGGTGCCTTCTGTCGCGACACCCCGGCCTGTTGATGTAGTCGGTTATGGCCAGGAGTTGCGGGGGGAAAAAAAAAAAAAGAAAAAGCTATCATGAGCTGTACAAGCTCGAGTCTGGCAGCTTCTCCGTAGTTGATTAACTGGAATCGGATGGCTCGTAAGATAGAAGTGCATTAAAGAGTTGTTTCCATTTTACCCTCACTTGTGAGGTTAAACTTGGCTTAGCGTGTAGGTTTTGGAAATGAAAAGTTGACTGTAACCCTTGAGAACTCTGAAGAGCCCTCGCACGCATACAATCACTGGAGGAAGTTAGTTTAAAATGACATTTTCTTTGTTTATGTCTAGCCCCAACTGTTACGGTACTAATAATCTCAAAGTGAAACCGAATTTCTTGCCTGTGTAGTCTGAAGTGCTTTTTCTTGTGCGTTGTCCGTGATGCTCACAGACTTGTATTAAAAATTGATGCACATTTCCACTTTCAGCTTGATCAGCTACATTACCTTTGGGTGGTATGACACGGGTAAGAGTGTACCAGCTTGTTTGAGAGTAAACTTTCAACTTAGTGGAAACAGTTAAGATGGCCATGCTTTCTAGCAAACAGTAAATCCAGAAATGTTTCTTGTTCTTCTGTGGTTCCTTCTGTATATTTGTATATTGCTTGGTCAGAAGAGTTTGAGATATCTACTACCTGTTTATTTTCTGAAAGCGAGAGGAATGGAAGGCTTGTCATCCAGTCCATGCTTCAGGAGAGTGGAAAGAAATAAGTACCACTAGGCATCTTGAATTTCACATTTGTGTTTACTGGCAGCTAGTGGTAGCTGCTATCTGAGGACCTGAGGTTTTCTATGCAAAGGTAGGAGAAGGAGAGAAATTGTGGATTTTTCTTCTCTTCTTGATCATGACCACATATATATATTTCTTTTTTAACAGTTAAAAAAAATAATTTGCTCTTTGGCTGTTGCTTAAGCATATTGCTGCATTTTTCTACATGTTATGATTACTCTCCAGTTTACCTACTACTAGTATCTTGAAGAGGTTGTAAACAGATGAAAGGATGTGTATACAGACTTTTTACAAATGTTTATACTCAGGGTTGCTTTATTGAGCTCGAAGACAGTTACGTAGGTGGAGAACTCTAGGTATGCTATGTGCATTTGTAGGATTTAATAACTATAGCAGCAATTTAGTTGTATATCCAGGTGAATAGGACTGTACTTATGCAGGTTAAAAGTTGGCAAGTCTGGCAAGAGATGCAAAAGCTATGAAAAAATTTTCTTCTCAGAGTTTTACAAATGCTTTCTGCCAGTGTATCTGCTGTATCTCAAGATCCCAGTATACCTCTTCCCACAAGAGATATATTGGTTTGGGTTAAAATTGATTTTTGACTCCTGTAAACCAGTGAGGATTGTTGTTAGCTTGCATAAATCCATTGATAAAATGTGCTTGGTGGCATTGATTTAATGCTGCTCACTAGATGCCAGTTGCACTTGTAAATTTAACCAATGATGTGCAATAGTTTTAAATAGCTGATGTGTCCAGGAAGGATTTTATTTCATTGCTTTTTAATGGCCATACTGGTGAAGTGTGCTTTATTAAATGTACTGTAGCTGTTTGCAGGATGTGTTTTATTTGAAAACTTAAATTTGAGGAACAGTTTTGCAACAGAAATGCAACAATTCTATGTATTTTTGCCATAGGAGCTATATGCTGCTCAAGTAGTGACCAAAGCCATTATGCCATAAGCACTGCAATTAAATAGTGGTCAACAGTGAACTATAAGCTTTTTGTCTCTGTATATGCTAATGCAGCATTATCAGCCACGTATTGTGTCGCACAAAGAACAGACTAAATCCGTTACTTCCCTTTATATTTAAATTTCTCCCTTTCTCAACAGGACAAAACCGCTCTATATACTGTTAATTTATTTTTTTTCTCATTGAATTCTAAATAATGTCAGATGCCTTCATGGTGTGGTAACTGATGATTTATTAGGTTTGGTCTTCCCTAACAAGCTCTCTCTGGCTGTGTGGGAATTGCAATGCTTGTTGCAATTATTTCAACACTCAAAATTGTGGAGTCTTATCTGCATTATACAGTAATACTTTTAGTTATATTTTTTTGCTGTGAGTAGGACCTGTGTTACATAGCAGGTACCTCCTTTCTGAATCTCCACCCTACCCTCAGGCTTTCAGAGAAGCCAGCCTAAAACTTTCTGCAGACAATTTATTGAATGTGTTGATAGGGTGTGTAATTCAGAAAAAATTGGCATTAGTAAAGAACTCGTCAGGGCCGAGACTTACCTCTCACAGTAGAAAGCTCTCTTTCCAGACCTACTGCGGAGTTTGCCTACAGTCAAAATTTTTATAGTGACTTTGGTGAGCCAGAGACTTTGTCTCTAATGTAAGGACTCTTAGCAGGCTCCATCCTGAGTTACTGTGAAAAAAAGCTTGGTGTTTTATGGTTGTGAACACAATGTTGGATACCATGGATGCTGTTTGATATTATGTTCAGGTGGGTCATGCCTGAGACTTGCCGCCTGTGTCTTACTATTGGTGTTTACAAAGTAGGTGCACTCAAAATGAGCTTTAAAGAATCGTGGCTGATCCTTCTGCTCAGTTTCTTGAGATACTGCTTTTGACAAATCTAATGAAGGTTTTGAGGTCTGTTCTTAACAGAAATCCTTAATCAGCCCTGCTTAACCTCTGAGGCAGTTGGCAGTGTATTATTAGTTGTCAGTATGTTCCTTCATCATGTGGCTTCCTTTTTGTCATCTCACTTCCTGCTTATTTCACTGCTGGTTGTAGGTTCTGATTACTACAAGGAAGTTAGAAGTTAAGCGGAATTCACAAACGTGTTGAATGATGTTCTTCAATTATAGGTGTTTTTCCTTTGTTATTCAGCTTAAGCATATTCCCTGAAGTACAATTTCCTTGAACAATAGACAAAGCAAGTGGTAGGCAATAGGTTTTCTTCACTTGAGAGATTTTTTCCTCTAGAAAATAAACTTTTTTTAACCTCTTCTTTACTGAGTTCTCTAGTTTGTCTGCTCTCTTGTGTAGCTACCGCCTCGCTAATAACGCAGAGGAGCCTGAACATTCCCTAATTATGTGTGTTTTGGACAGTGATATGTTTTTGTCTTGTGATTGAAATTGCTAGTAGTTTCATCTTCTTAGTTTTGCAAAAGCAATTTGACTGTAGTGTCCACAATAGTTAAATACTATTTAAATTAGATAACTCATAAAAAGTATATTTAATTTGAAGTTGCATCAAACTGTTCTTGTTAAATTTACTATCAGTAAAATAATTAAAGACGTGTATTAAGTGAGTACGTGATTACCATCAGAGTAAATGATTTACCTAAATAATTTCACTACTAAGCACTTGAATTAAGAATCTAAAAAAAATAAATTAGACTTGATAATAGAAACCTTTACTGCAGCTCTAGTAGAATGCCTTATCTCTGAGTAAGTTCGAGGTACCGAATGAAAGTATACAACTGATTTAGAACTTCTTTTCTTTTAATGAAATATCCACCACTTCTGAAATTCCAAGAGATACAAGCTGGCATTTAATTAACTTCATTAAAACTCAAGTTTTTAAAAGTAAAGTTAGTTTCTAAATGCTTGAGAGTGAGGTATTTAGTGCATATTTAGGAAACTGAGCTAATAAACACGGAGTTTTTTATATTTATGCCTGAATTTAAAAGCATGTATGTTAAAATGAAAAAAGTTTTACACTAAATTATACTTAAAATTAATGCTATAAATCAAAGACCACATCCAGATTGAGCAATCTGATCTAGTGAAGGTGTCCTAGTCAGTGGTGGTAGGGTTGGGATTACATAGTCCTTAAAATCCTTTCCAATCCAAATCATTCTGTGATCCATCCACCTTTGATATCTGTCCTGGAGGTAAGAAGTGTCATTAGTGTTTAATGTAGTTCAAAATACACTTCCTCTAGAGCCAGGAGAAGATGAAGCACTAGATATCATCATCAGGTGTCTTGTCCTTGCAGGGGGAGCTGGGGTCACAGGCTGCCTGACCATTTCTCCTTGTGGCATTGCCTCAAAAAGCAATGCTTTGATTATGCCTTTTTAGCAGCAGTGTGTAGGTCTGTGTGGTGAATTGAACCAGAAGTGATCCAGGTACGAAAGAAAGGAAAATACAAAAAAAGCACCAGAAAACCCCCCCAAAAGAACCAAAACCCACCCATGCAAATGATATTCTAATTATTTTGAACCTTAAGTGATTGCCCTTTTTCTGCAGATGGGTGGACTGGCACGTTAATGGTGAGGAGGGGGAGAAATGATGTTGCCACTGAGGCATGTTTTCCAGCTATGCTTAGCTGAGATGTGTGAGCAGATTGTGTGCCATACTATAATATTTCATTTGTCTTGTACTTTAATAGTTTGTGTGTAATCATGTTTAATTTGTTTAAATATTGATTAGCATTAAGGCCAACAATAGTTTGTTTCTGTATACTGTGAGATTGATATCTATGTTTCATTTTCATGCCTGAAAGCAGGGAGTATGATCCTGTAACTCCTTAAACTTAATGGACAAGATAGTGAATATATATGTACTTACTTTTAGCAGGTAGATTGCTAGAATAATCAAATTCATAACAGGTAAACAAACCTTTTTAAAAGGCATGCCATAAAAGATAAATGGCATGGGCATAATGGGCAAAATTCAGAGTAACCAAATAAGATTCTTTACCAGTAGAGCAGAGAGAAGATTACATTGTTGTTTATGGGCCACTTTCTGTAAATTAAACAGTACAAAAAACAAGTGGAATGTGCTTGATGTAATTAGATGGGTGTAGACTATATTTTGGTTTAGTACAGGAGATTTAGAAAAACTGCATTATTTTAATGCTGAGTTGTATATTGCTAATATAAGAACTAAACTCTTTTGATCTTGGTTATTAAAAGGATTTGTTTTTCGAGAATCTGAGTTGTACTTTAGGAAACATAGGATTAAGATTAAATATTTCTAGAAATTTCTCATTTGCTTTATGAAAAGTTTGTCTAGGCCATGTAAAAATTGCAATTTAATGAAGGATGAAATAGTTTTTCGTTTATCTGCTAACTTTTTTCCTCTTATATTCTGTTTCCTGAATGTGCTGTAAATTGTCTTGAGCAATTGCTGAGGTGGAAAATCACTACCTTTGTATCTGAGTAACAGTGATTAGAACCAAAAGACTTGTCTGAGGTTGACTACCTTTATATTTTACTTTTTAGGTAAGGATTAAGTAAGGGCAGGCAATATTCAACTTCAGTACTTGGCATATATTCATTTTTAAGCAAATGAGTACATGGGATCTGAATTAGTAGCATGGGTGCAATTTATTATTACAGCTTAAGCATCACTAAATGTGCTGAATGTCACTCCTAAATATTTTCATTTAGGTCACATCTTCAAGTAATTTTCATATGTAGACTGGTATACAATGACTGGTGTATAAAAATGCCAGGACAGCAAAGCACTGAAACAAATCAGTTCTTTTATGAATTGACTCAAGTCAAGGAAGACTGCTGTGGCCTGATTAAAACCATTGAGAAACAGCATCATGCATCACAAGAATGAGGTAAACTGTCCAAACAGTCTGATATAAGCACAATGTGCCGCTGGGGAAAGGGAATAGGGAATGTACAAAGAATGATGTAGCTGTGACTTGGGACATAAAATATATTGCCCATTTAGGTACTCAAGGCTTGGCTTTGATTAAGTCATAATTGCTGAGGGTTTTGAGGGCAGACTGTGTAGGGTGTTTGATAATGAAGGCTGAGTGCTTTGCTCTACTTGTAAGGTTACACAGCACCAAGTATTTGATTCAGCTAGTTAATTTCTTCTAGGATATTTTTGCTTTGCTTTAGGTGAATTTTTGTATCTCTGAACAAAAAATGAATGGTATCAAGCAGTTTCTGGACTTTGTGTAAATGATGTGTTTTTATAGAAATGTTATTGATTTAATGTTTTACTAGTTATAAGCAAAATATCATGCTATTGTTTGTTTTTTGTTGAATTTTTAGGTGTCTAACTACAACCAAAAAAAAGGTCACATAGACCCATATAAATAAACTGGTATGTTGAAGTATCCATGTTAATTTAATGAATTTTTAAACGAAAAAAATACTTCTAAGTATATTTTCCTTCCTAGTTCAAAACTTCTGTAAACCTTAACCCTATTAGTAGAATAATCTATGCTACAGAGTATTCAGTTGATAAATTGATTTTTTCCAACATACTTCTGTCAGTAAAAAAAGTGCCAGTATAGACACAATTCTCCTTTCTCCTTTCAACTTGTGTAGGCTGTATCTATTCTCTGAGCATTTGTCTAGATTATCATCACCTGTTGATTGTAGATGAGATTTTTAGCTATTGAGATTTTCTCATTGGTGTTTCATGTGTCAGTCTACAAGCAGAAGTACCAAATCATAATACAGATTATGTAGGAAGAAAAAGAAACAGAAAACAAAGAAATTCAAGCCATGGTTTTTGATATGCAGGCTTTTACAGGTATTACATATTAGGTAGGCTGAAAATCTCAACCCCAGTGGTTCCTGACAATTTGCTCTTTTGGAGGGTGGTGATGGTGTTAAATTGTATCTATGTTTTCAGTAGCTGTGTCAAGCTGATGGGGTTTCAAGTTGATTTAAAAATAATTATATTGGACATTATACTTTTTTTAATAGAATCACAGAATGCTAATGGTTGGAGGGGACCCTAAAGATGATTCAGTCCCAACCCTCCTTGCACCACCCCCCACTAGATCAGGTTGCTCAAGTCCTTATCTAACCTGGCCTTGAACACTGCCAGAGTTGGAGCATCCACATCCTCCCTGAGTAACCTGTTCCAGTGCCTCACTGCCCTCACAGTTAAGAATTTTTTGCACATAATTAGTTCTTCTGCCCTTATTTTTTGAACATGCTCTGAGACTATGGCTCCATGTTACTACGATTAGTCTGGGAAACTTTGTTCTAGGTGTGCTTGGCTATCCTTGCTCATTGTTATTTCCCCATTTCAGCGTACTCAGTCGGTGGATTGTCTTAACAGAGGAGTTTGCCAAACCTCAGGCTATACTGATTCAGTCAAATGACTGCTTAAAAACTGAAGATTTTTTGTGGCATTTTTTCTTAAAATGGTTATCTCAGTAATCCAGTTTAAAACTGGTTTCAGGGCTACAGTCTGAACACAGCGAGTGGGGTAGCAGAGAACTGAATGGGAAGGGACCTCCTAAAGCCACCTTGCGTCTGGAGAATTGCAGTGAACCATGACTTGGAAAGCCTGAGGCATGGACCCCTAGCCATGCAGTAAAGGCCCCTTTGCTCTCTAGGTTTGGTGGGAATTGCCTGCCACGGGTGTGGAGAAAATAGATACTTGTTTGGGCAATGCATGCTACTTGTGCCACAGAGAGAGGCAGAAAACCCAAAAAGTTGAGTTGGATAAATTTTGCGGCCCTTCCACAAAACAGGTTGATTAGCAAGTGTTGTTAGCAAGGTGATTAGCAAGGAGGTGTTTCCTGTTCATTCTTAAAATGGGTACAATGCAACAAAATCCATTCTGCATCTGCCTGTTTCTGTCTTATATTTGAACATGAAAGGTGCTTATTTATTAATACCCCTAAGAGCTTGTGATGTATACTGTTTCAGTTGGATTTCTTAGATTCTGAGATGTTGTAGTCATCCAAGTAATACGTCTCTGGTGTGATGGCTTTTCTCCTCCTGCCTTTAAAGTAAGTGAAACTACTTTGTTGGTTAAGTGGGGGACTTTGTGGCTGTTGCTGCCTGATGAATGAGGGGAAAAAAAAAAGAAATTATATTTTGGTGTATTAAAGCATGAATTATAAATTCTTGGAATGCAAATAAACTGCATGTAAGATCAACTTTCTCAGTTATATGATTGTGTCCCTTACCCATTCCTGTCTTTTGTTTCCTTGCAGTGTAAAACAATTGCAGCCTTAAAGTTAAATTGTACATATTGTTCAATTGTCATACTCAGGCATATGTTAGAGCTTCTAAAGGTTACGTGCTGGTAAATTCTGCATGCAGTCATCTGTAGAATTTCTGGCCTCTTAAAAGTGAATAGCTTTCTCTTTTGGTTTTGAGAACAAACTAGACTATTTGGTTTTGTCCAAAGCAAATATCCTGAGATTTTGCTTTAACATTTAATTTTGAGATCTGTTCAGTAATTTGTTTGCGCTTCTTTCCATTTTTCTGCATTTATACTATTTCGTAGAAAATTATTTTAGCGAAATACTTAACACATCTTTTTTTTCATTGTTGCTAATTGGGGTTTATCAGTTGTTATTTCAAATAATTTCCATTGTTTTCACTTTGAGCAAGTCTTGTGTATTGCGTACTACCTAACTGACAATTCAAAACTGTTCTGAAAAATTCAGAAATATTTTAAAATAAAAGGTTTACTGTTTCTAGAGGAATGAAGAAAACCAGGGTAAATAGTAAACTGTGGTTTTGACTTTTCTTTGCTGTCTGTCACCTTACTGGTGTTTCTCAAATGCAATTTAGTCATGCAGCCAGTGCAGGAGATGTTTGTGGAATAGCGCTCTTTCTGCAAATTTGTGGAGGCTTCCATTTTTTTATTATTGAAAGGGAAGGATTATTATTCTAGGCATTTGTGTTGTGAAACTGTCCCTGTCACGTGAATGGTTTTCTGCTGACTCTTCAGTTCTTCAATGAGTTTGATGAATGGCACAATTGTGAGTTTCCTTGTCCGTTTCAATACGAGTAGATGGAAGGTATCTTGAAACACACAGATAAAAGACTAACACTTTCTGGTTGTCATTATTTCCTACTCAAAAAATTGTTTTCAGCTGGCGTGGAGGAGAATAATAGAAGGTAGAAATGCAGGAGCGTTCTTGCATGTTGGGGATAGTAATGTTTACGTCTTCATTATGTGAAGTGGGGAGTGTGTATAAGCTCTAAGGGATTGCAAAAGTTTTGAGTATGCAGCATGTAGTTTTGGATTTATCTGAGCTGTTGAACTTTTTATACTTTGATATGTGAGAACGTACTGAGTTTTTAGTTTCTTTGTGTATATTGGATATAAAAGTGTGTTAATATTGGAAGAAGTTGCCCAGAAATGTAGAATATTCATCATCTAGGTGGAGCTTACCTGTGAAATCTGATCTAATCAGTGCTGCTTTTAGCAGCATTTGGACTGATGAACTTCAGACGTCCCTTCTAATGTAAATATTCTATACATTTGGTAGGTCAAAATCCCAGTTTATATCATGGAGTTTACATCTGTGAAATTCAGAACTTAATTGAAACAAAAGTGCTTAATTGTGGATATAATGTGTGACAATGCTTCAACTTAAATTCTTTGCAAGCAGAAGGAATTCTTTCCTGTCCTGTTTCAAGTTTAAATACAAAATTATTTCCAAATCTCAGACAAACAAAGAGTGAGCCCACCTTATTCTGATGAGTAGTAGATGCTCTTTCTTTTGAGAATTCCCACTGTCAAAAGAAAAATAAAAATCAAGGCTATTTCTTTCCCACCTGATACTTTTCCTGTACAAGGGTTAATATTAAATCCTGTATTTACTCCCATATTAGGGAAGGATCCACATTTTATTGGTAATTTTGCATGAATTTAGGACTGAAGGAATGGTGTGGCATTTTGCTCATTGATGTGAACAAGGAGCGATGGTGATGTTACTCTTCTGTGAAATATGTGAGCCCTCTCTTTGAGATTACAAGCCTGTCTGGCTAGAACATTGTTGATTCTTCACTGTTATACTGAAGAAATATCACGCATGCTTCTTGGATGTTAGATGTTTGTAATAGTTTGGTGAAGAGGGAATATCTGCTGTTTCTGGTGTAAAATCTCAGCCAGTAGAATATTGTCTTTGTCATCGCAGAAGGTACCTTGCATTGACACTGTGGCGATTTGGTCATGCTTGTAATTTTCTGAATTCTTCGAAGTGATTTACAATGTATAGTGATAAATGTGTTTATTGATTTACATAGATGGAGAGGTTCCCTGGGTTTTGTCAAGCCATGGCTTACAGACAACTACTTTGACAACTAAAACGGATGGCACTGATGGCAAGACTGAGCACCTAGAGTATATTGCCTTTGCTTTGGTTCCTGTTTTCTTCATCATGGGTCTCTTGGGGATCCTTATCTGCCATGTCCTTAAGAAAAAAGGATATCGTTGTACAACAGAGGCTGAAGAGGTAGAAGAAGAAAAACTTGATGAAAAAATAGGTAATCAAGTCTAATAAACAAATGCCCATTTCTGTACATTGCAACTACTATGAAATAATTTATTGTGAGACTTCTGTCATTTCTTTGTCTATATTTGACATCAAAGCAGTATTAAGAATAATATTTTTGTTATTATATGTCACTTGAGGTTTGATGTTTGCCAGTCAAAACTAGGAGTGTTCTGCTTTCCCATGCAAGTCTGCTAACATCAAGTAAGAGCTTACAGAGGGATCAGAGTATCAGTGTATTTGCAACTCCACAGCTAGAGTCACCAGGTCATTTTTCTGCATTCGACATGCCGTTAACAGCAAAGTATTGGTGTATATAGTGCTAGCTGAGAAGTGGCAAAAAGCTGCCATTTAAGGCCTAAGTTCCTGCTGTGCTGTCATTCTTATCTCACTTCTCTTTATAAAACCAAGCCTTTGGACTGAATATCTTCATTCTGTTTTAAGTAATGTCCGCTGCTAATAATTTTTTCTTAAAGATATCTTTGTTTTTATCCTAATGTTTGTTCATTTGTGCCCATGTTTTTATTGTTCTTTATTCCCATCTATTCTTACTTGGAGGAAAAAAAGGATGTTATCATGTGGGAAGGGCTATAGTAACCTGGTGTATATATACCATTTGTAAAATGTAGGTAGAAACAAAAGTCACTTGTGAATACTCTGGGCCTCTTCCTTTCTCCCAGTTAATTTCTTTCAGTAGGTTCATAATGAGTGCAAATGAGAGTGGCTCTGTGGTGAGGGTAGACCTGTGTGGTGCAGTAATGATGTGTCAGTGTGTTCTTAAGCATTAACTGCCTGGGGCATGGGTGCAGTGGGTGGAACTGTCTGATCTGTTAGCTCCCCAGTGGGACAGTGAGGTGTGTGGTAATGAAACAGGGACATCCGCTGTGTCTCAGTGGCAGGATCTAGCTGTGTCTAAGTTACATTGCACAGTTGCAGGCATTCAGATGAAGTGTGGGTACAGAGATGGGGAAGCCTCTAATTTACTACATAAGAGAAGAATTTAGAGTCTAGGCTATCAAACTTGCCTCAACCCCATTTTTTTAATAAAGCATTATAACAATTATTAGGGAAGGGCACAGTTTTGCCTCTTCATTGTTTTAGTGCCCCCATTAATCTTCTTCAGCCTTTGCAGGTTATTCTAGGGAAGCTTTTAATACTGTTAATGGGTGCATTTTGTTCCAAAAATTTTCAATTATTTTTAATTAATCAGTTGTTTTGTCCTTGTAGATGTGGTGAAAAACTTAAATTGAATCCCCCTCATACTAAAAGCCAGTAATACCTGTTTTAGAATAGTGACTTGAGCCAGTTTAATAATTTGTTTTGGGTTTTTTTTCTCCCTGTTATTAGGATTAGAAATGCTGCCTTCTTGTTTGTCTCCTCCTTACTAGCTAGAGAAGGAATTTTGAAGTATGTTTGTGAAAATACTGAACTTATTTAATTCTTAGCTGAATTTGTTAGGGCTGATGTACAGATGATAAACCTGTGTTCATAGTTTTTACTGAATAAGGACTATAAAATCTTATCTAAGCTTTCCCTCCATTGTGGCAACAGATCTTGCAGTTTTTAAAAAATGTGGTTTCTTTTGGTGTGTGTTCGGTTTTGGTTGTGACTTTTTAAATCATTATTTTGTTTTAAAATAGTTCAGTTCTTGATTCATAAGGCCAAGATACTGACAACATATGTATTTCTTTGCACAGAAATGAATGAAACTATACATGAGAACAGTGACACTGTGGGACAAATTGTTAACTACATCATGAAAAATGAAGGTATAGTATTGTGACGTTGAAGTTATCAGCCCTTGTGATGATGTTCTATAACACATGTTTTTTCAGATAGTCTGATGTATGGTATATTCATGTGCTTTCATTTAATAACCAGTTTGTTCATTCTTAGCTCTTTGAGATTGTCTTCACAAGGCAATAACTTCAAGGACGATAGGGAAGTTTCTTGCTTACTTGAAAATTGTTTTGTATGGTAAATTCAGGTAATGCATTTCCAGCTATTTTAACTCTTTAGGAATTTGGGTTTTTTTTTTGGTTCAGCCTTTTGCTTTGGTTGTGAAGTAAAACCTCAATATTGCTTTCTTAGTGGCAGTGTTTAAAACCAGTGGAAACTTTTATGTTTTGCTAGATTAAACTTCTTGTCCTGAAGTGATTCTTGCAGCTCTTGTCTGATGAGAGGCTTGTGCATAACTGAGACAGTTGGGTATATAGCACTAATGTTGAATTCTGTACATGGTATCTTTTATGCGTATGCAAAGTAAAGGATAAAGAGGAAGATGTGACTGAGAAAATAAAATCATAGTTAAGCACGCCATGGAAAGCTTGGTTAGTTCAGAATGTGTTTGCCCAATAGAAGAAATGTTTAGGAGACTGGATGTTTTTATAGGACAAGAGCCTTCAGCCTTTTAATTTTACATTTGTATAAATCAGAGTTCTAGCCATTGAACTGCCTTTGAGTTACCTCTGAATGAAGACTAGTCCTCTGGAAAAGTGGTGTTTTCAGGTTTGCATGTGGGGGTTTTTGGGTTTTGTTGTTTGGGGATTTTTTTCTGTTGTTTGGTTTTGGGTTTTTTTAGGCTATTAGTGCTTTGATCTTGTGTATTGTTTCTTGAGATTGGGACTAGGTAATTCATGTGTTTTGATAAGAAGTGAGAAATTGATAGCTCTTGGCTGATAATGAATTTGCATTTTGTAGGGGTCACTTAAACTGATGTTTTTAATCTCAACTTGTGTTAAACGTGTGAGGAGATTCAGAGATCTTGTTCAAGAGTTTTGTGTAGATGGCTATATTTCATGGCTTGTATTAGGTTGGAGCTTTGAGTAAATATGAACTGCAATTTTAGCAGCTCATGTTAAGACTACCCATAGAATTAAATTAACATTTTTTTCTGCAGTTTTCTCTTACGCTTATTTTGAGTTATACATAATGCAGTCATCTTTCTTTTAGATGAAATTTCTTTGAGGAACTATAATTTTGGTTTTGTTTTTTTCTAAAGTTACAACCGTTCACTTTTGAAGAGTTCTGTTTATTCTCATTGCAGCAAATGTTGATGTGTTAAAGGCCATGGTAGCAGATAGCAGTGTCTTTGAACCTGAAAGGTAATTACTCCTTATTTTAATGCATGTTTCCAGAGGCAACTAAAAACATACCCTTTTGAAGGATTTTGTTTCCTGAACACTGCTAAGACTACATCGCTTGCTTGAGTTACCAGCTAAGAGGATAATACTTTGATTTTCTGTTGTGCCTGAGTCCTTAAATTTTAACATATGCCCTGGGTTAGTGACTGGCTCTTCTGGTTATGTGTTCTAGGTGCATGATACAGTTTTACTGCATTTTAGGGTAAAGATTTACAGACACTGCAAATACTGGTTTACTTCGGGGTGAAGTTACGTACAAGGTGGCTTGGTCCAAATCTACCCTGACTTCAAGGAACAGAACAGCACTTATTTCATTTGTTTGGATGCTAACTTAAAATAGACATCTCTTTCTGTGTCTCCTTTTGGAGTGTCTGTGTCCTTCTGTGTCTACTTTTGTCTTTATAATTGTGGCGATAGACATTGGTTGACCTATCTCTTAAGTTTTTTCACTGCACACCCGTTCAGATAATTCGGTAGAGAAAGCAGCCCTGCCTTAGCTGCATTGTATGTGGAAAAGAACTTGTACATGTATCATATGTGAAAAGGTACTTGTATCTGTACGTGAGTACTTTTAGCTGTATCTATACTACTCTCAATACTCTTCATATATAACCCTGTGTTCATATTCAAGACAGCAGAGAGGGAAGTTCAAGTAGTATTGTGTCACCTATAAAAGAAGTAGTTTATAGTTTCAGCAAAACAAAGAGTTGAGTATGCAAGTCTTAAACACCTGTTCTAATGGTGAGAGGCTTGGTTATTGAGAAGAACCCTGAATTTCCAAAGGGATTTCTTCTCAATTATAAGTATTTTTGAACTTCTATGGTGCTGTAGAAATATTTGTTTGAATTTTTTGCATAGGCATGTGTGATGTTATTTTGGGAGTTTTAGACTGTAGTTTCAGTGAATTAAAATATGAAAAGTAAAGAGGAGGGAAAAATGATTGCTCTTACAGAATTTGACAGATACTCCTGAAGCTTTTAAAATTAAGTAGAAATCCACTGTATTTCTTTGTAAGTTCAGCGCACTATGAAACTTTCTTATTATAGCAATAGTAACGGCTGAGCAAAATCTACACTTCTCTCACTGTCTTTGCTCCACATACTGAAGAACTTTTACTTCCCTAATAGCATTTTCTTGTTTATTTAAAGACGGTTAAATATCTCCCGTCAATATTTTTATTTTGAAAATAAGCGTCCAAGTAACTCCAGTCTTCTCTGGCACGTTTTACTTCTTTGATTTGTTCTTTCTGTTCCCCTTTGGAGTCTCTTCAGTTTGTTAGTATTTTTCTTGAAATAACATTTCTAAACCTGCATGGTGGGATCAGATATGGCATGATTAATGCTGAGTAATGTAAATTTAGGTTCACAGGTTATACTTCCGTTATTTCCACTGTTAAGTTGTCCTTTTTAAGCAAGAGCATTGTTAATGATTCATGTTCAGCTCATGATCCTCTTTTTCTGAAGAATGATCATCTGTCTCATGGCTTTTTAATCAAGGTTTGTGTAAAGGTTTTGTGCTAAAACACTGAAAATTTGTGTTACCTTTACTACAATACATCCAGTATTTTTAGTAAGATTTGTGTATGTGTGAATGTCTTTCGCATGCATATTCTTTCATCATTCTAATTTCTTATCTTGACCTCCAGAAGTTACCATGGGCGACCCAATGTCTATGGGTACTTTAGCTATTCTTCAATTCTGTTACCCAGTGAACTATTTAAAACACTGAATATCATAAGGACCAAAAAAATCCCATTTAGTGTGTCTTTCCAGTTTCTTAGCAGCTACCAATATATTACTTTCTGTATGTGTTTTTAATTTTTTTTGTTACAAGGTGTGCTGCCTTACTCTACAGTTATTTCACCTTTTATGAGCTCTGGCTTGCTTTAGGAGGACATGTTACAAGACAGTGTCAAAATTGATGCTAAAGTCCAAAAAAAGTACATCTGGTTTCTATCTCTGCTGTTAATTTGACTGTTTTAGAAGAAAATCAGATTGATTTGATTAGATATTCTCAGATGCCTTTTGGAGGCTGTACTGCTTTTTCTTTCTTTCTGGGTACTTAAAGTTTTTTTTTCCCTGAAACTGAATGATCTGTTGTTTCCTCTTGTCATTGTGGTAGACAATTTTAGTTTTGCCTCCTTTCAGTATTGTGGGACTGTGCTCTTCTGTGAGTTCCTTGAGATCCTGTAACAATTCTGAAATACTTTCTGTAGTTCTCCAGGGTACTTCTTTTGTGACTGTAATCAGCTTATTAAATGTCTTCATCAGTATAAGTTCATGTAACCTCTTCTCTTCTGCTTTAGCCTGATCTTTTTCCTTCTTGATTTCCTTGTCTTTCGTGTTAGTTACCTTAACCACATGATTGCAGCTGAATTAATTAGTGAAAGTGATTTTAACTGCAAAAATACGCTATTGAAGGGAACCTTAAGCTGGACATCCTCACAAATAAACGTTCCCTGTAAAAACTAGCTATTCACTAGATGTAACTGAAGGTTGGATTTCATACTTTTTCCTTTTTGAGAAACAGTATTCTATAGTAAACATTAAATTTTCTTTATATTTTTTTCCCACAGCCCATTATCTCCTACCTCTCCTGAGAGTCCAATGAGCCCAGGGACTCCTTTGTCACCGGGTGTTGTTCCGTTCAGACACAGCTGCAAAGCCCATCACTTCCATACTGTTGGAGGAGTGGTAGAAAAGGACGTTTGTACTCGCTGTAGTCACAAACGATGGCACCTTATAAAGCCAGCTCAGAAATCTAAAGAGAACAGAAGAAGTCGTATTGGAGAAGTTACAGTCCTTTCTGTGGGAAGGTAAGGCTTAGGTCATGTTGTTTTATACGTCTCTTAGGAATGCTACGGTGGCTGGTGTTGTATCAGATATCCACTGATTCTGCTCTGTTTATAACATCAGTGATTTTTTTTCTTTATAACCCTGTTACTATTAGACTGAAGTTATTTCTGGAAGAAGTAAATGTGATTTTCTTTTTTTCTTTTTTTTAACAACTGTGTAAAAAGATGGAGATTTGTGGTGGGTATAAATATAAGGCTCTTGCTCGATTGATACAGGCTAAAAAGAAACAAGAATCGCAGTAATAAACTTCTTGGTTTCTGAATCTGGTATTTCTCAAGTAAGTGTGAGGCTATAGAAACCACTTCATTCTTTTTGTTATTTTTAATTCCTACCTAATGTTGTAGTTGTCTTAGAAAATTGCTGTTCTAAGAAGTGGTATGCAATCTGTGGATTCTGCTTCAAAACACAATGAATTCCCTGAGAGTGTGATTCAGCAGTAGTGAGTCCTGGAAATACCTGTAGGTAATAAGGAAGGAAGATGCTCTGAAGTGAAGCAGGGTCCATGTAGGTGTCTGCTCTGACATCCTGTTCTTGAGACCTGGAAATTTGTTCCCGCCCGTGCTATTGGTCCTGAGAATGGTCTAACTGATCTGTGGGGAAATACAAATGAACTTTTTTTTGTGCACCTCAGATTTCGAGTCACAAAAGTGGATCACAAGTCAAATGCCAAAGAACGGAAAAGCCTGATGTCTGTTACTGGTGTGGAGAGTGTCAATGGTGAGATGCCTGCCACACCTGTGAAACAGGAAGTGAGCGAAGCACCGGCCACACCTGTGAAACAGGATGTGCAAGAGAGGAGAAGCTCAGAGTAAACTGCAGGTATCAAACATTTTAACATTTGGAACTCATACTGAAAGTATTATGCTGTGAAATATGTGAAAGTAATCAGTAAAGTTGAAAATCTTATCAGTTCTGTGTGAAAACTCATCTTTCAAAATTTTCTACACAAGTCTGCAAAAATTGCATTTGATCACTCAGTTAATGATAAATTAATAAAGGCTTTTTTATCCACCAAATTCTTATCTAATTGTTTATTCAGACTTTGTAATTAGAGTAGGTGTTGAATTAAATGCTTCTTTGTGGGTGTGGCACCACTAGTCCAACAGATAAAACGTCTGCATATTAATATTTTGAGATAAACTGTGGCTCAGATTTAGTGGCAGCGTGCTTATTGCCCAAAATAAACAGTTACTACTGACAGTTGTATTGCTGGAATAACTACAGTTATTCAATAACTACAGCTGCTTCCTTATGCTTGCTGCTTTGTACTGCGTGCTTGTGTAAGATGATTGCTTACTAGGTACTTCTCTGGTAGATCTGTGGAGCTTTGACTAATAGCAATGGAGGCACATGAAACTGCTGGTCTCACAGGGATCTAACTAAGCCATGCGGTTGGGGTTTTCCTGTGAGTCATTAAATTTCAGTGAATTGCTTGAGTTGCTCTATTAAGCATGTGTAAAACATGTCCAGCATGGTTTTGAAATGCAGCCCTCACTGTGGCTTCTTTTTTTAACAGTTTAGATAGCTGGGGGAAGAAAAAACCCTGGAACTTAATATGGTTTGCCTCTGTTTGATGACATGCTGATGGATAATATGAAGGGGAAAGGTGATTTTACACAAATGTGATTCAAAATTCAGACTTGATCCTTTAGGAACAAAGGTTCTCGGGTGACACAGTAAAGGTACTGGACTTGAAGAAAGTGAGCAAAGTGCTCGGTGCCAAACTTTCTGTATGCTGAGAGAGATGATAAAATTATGTTGTGTCAAACTCTTGGTAACTTAAAATGGAAGAGGGAAATGCACAAGAGGAAATTGGGTCTTTTTAGAAAAGCAACAAGACTCAAATGCCCTTGAGTATCCTGAGGTTAAAGTAGAGAGCTGGTATGCAGTGGGATGCTTCCTCCCAACCCTTAGTGGCAGCACAGGTTTCACTGTTGAACTAAGCAGAGTGTATTTGTCTGGCCTTTATGCCTCACTATGTATCACTATATTATATCCAGGTTTTTTGAGCCATTACTATAGAGAAAGAGAGACTTGGACATGTGGTACGCTTCCAAATATTAAAAAAGTTATGGAGGGTAGTGAAGTAAATTGATTTTTTTTTTTTTTTTTTCTTTCTCAGTGAATAAGAAGACAATGATAGGCTAAATTGCAAGGAGGTGGAGTTCAGGTTTCAAAAATTAAGAAATTGGAATAAGCATCTTTATTGCTGGACTTTTATAAGAGCAGACTGGACAAATGCTTGTCTATGGCGATGTTTCGCTTTTTGTTCTGTAGCACATTTTGGCAAATCACAGCTGCCTGGTGGCTGCTGTTTCATTGTTGCAGTGTAATCTGTGAAGGATCTACAGATGTCAGTGAAAGTGCAAATTGCACTCTTATTTTCAGATTCAGAATAATGTCCTTGTGCTCAGGGTTTTTTTATGTTGGTGTGGTTTCTATTTCTTCCCTTTTAAAAAATCAATATTAGCTAAATGCAATAGGAGATAATATCTTCCTTTACTGGATTGGCATTTCCATGCTCAGCTAATTGTTTTGTTAGTTTTGTGACTATTTTTATTTCTTCTCTATATCTTCAGTGGGGGCATCATCAGATTTGTTCATAATACGATTTGTTTTTCTACTTAAAGGCAAAGTAGTTATCTTCTTTGTAAGCATGAGAAATAGAAAGAATAGGACATGTATGAAAATAAATTTCAGTGCACTTTGATTAAAAAAAGGCCATCATTTTGAAATCACTCAAAATGTTTTGTAGTCCAGTTTTCTCTCTAATTTGTTCTTTCCTGTCCTAAATAGGAAAGCTGTTCCTTGTAATTACCTAAAAGTTCTATAAATTTAAACCATTCCTACTTTAATTTAAAAATAAGCTGTTCTCTAGAGAGATATTATAGTAAAGCTATAAAAAAATTGTCCATCTATGGCGGTTTTTTATTGTAGAACCTCCCTTAGGATTAAAGTTTTGCCCCTTCTGAAAACAAATGTTCTAATAGCAGAGAAATGGCTCAGCAGAATATTTTAATGGTCTCTCCAGTCCAGCAGAGCTATTTTGTAAATCATCTGGGAAACTAGCCAGGTCTGTTTGATGTGCACTACAAAAAATAAACAGATCTTGCTTGAAAGGGTGTGATACTGTTCCCTAGCATGGTTCTAGAGCAGTTTTTGTCTACTGGCATGAGAAGCTGTTCACATGTAAACAGGTAGTAGTTAAACCTTTACTTCAACTACTTATTTCAGACTTCTAATAAATTATTGTAGCCCAGTTTACTGAAACTGAATAGACAAACAGCATTTAAGACTTTTGTGTCTCTAGTCAATACATTTGTGATTAAGAGCTTATAGTTTGGGGGAATTTGATTCAGATCTTCAGATGCAGAGGAAGAAGGCAGACATAAATGTGTGTTTAACTGTTCCCAGAAAAGGTTTTCCTGTCATTCAGAGGCAGTAGATTTGTGCCTTGTGGCTGACTTTAACCACTGTTACTGAGAGTTCCTGTGTGAGGTGGAATTCCTGAGTTGGAGAGTACCTGAACGAAGTAGCATTGCCGATTGCCTGTATTCACTGCTGCTCTCAGGTCCAGGGTTTTTTTTTTTCCCCTAAACTGACATGTTCTGAAGTGACCTCTACAGTGTTTCAGCTTGTCTAGTCTTGCTGGCTGCATCATTTGAAGTTGTAGCATGTCTTCTCTATGTCTTCAAGGTCCATGTTCTCAGCAGACTCCATTTCATCAGTTAATTTTATTTCACATATGCTTAGTGGCACATAAAAAAATAGTAGATACACAGCTGATAACTGAAGTCGAAACTTTGAGTTGAGCTCTTACACATCCATTTTAAGCTACTGGGTAAACAAAAACTGGTGCTGGTGCACTGAAGCTATGTAACATTTTCCATTTCTAGCGCATTGCACTGTGGTGTGATTTGTCAGTTTGTCCTTGTGTTTGTCCGTGCATTTCAAGAGTACTAGCTCAATTTTTTGTTCCTGTTCAGGATTTCACATGCTAAACTTGGAATGCATGGCAACTAGTTCATGCAGTTGTGGCTTTTTTTTTCCATTTCAGAGCTCCTGCGAACTTTTTAATTGGTGTGTGCATCCGAAAACAAATTTTGCTATTTAGGTTTATTTTTAGAATTGTTTTCTTCTCTTACAGGTGGAACTTTTAGAAGAAGATTGTCTGCAAGCACTTTGGAGAAAACTGAAAACTCCCAAGAGATGCATACTATTTAAGGAAATGTATTTATGGCAATGTAGCATTTTACAAGTTCTGTGATGTCATTCCTGCAAGGTTAAACACTTAATGGTTTTTGACCAGTAAAATAGTAAGATTTAGACGCTTAAATACTGTTGGGCTCTGTGGACATCATAACGAATGGCTTCATCTCAGAAAGAAAACATACATACAAGTTTTTGGACAGGAAAGGTAAAAGCTTTATCAAGTCTTAAACTTTTTTTGTACTTAGACAAGCATTTTTAATGAGCTCGATGTTGAGAGTAATACAGTTACCTTGTGGATAAACTGCATTCACCCCAGTGGTCCATCGGGATTTTTCTTCTCCTGTACTGCCCACTCCAGAATTGACAAGTGTTTGCTGAAGATAAAAGCCATCCTTCGAAAGATCAAAATATTCTTTTAATCTAATTGCTCGTAGCTAAGTAAAACATACAAGTAATTATGTCAGCCAAATCTCCATGTGTGCCTTTAGTACATAAGCCCTCGAACTGTGTGAGGTATTTCACACTAGAGACTGGTTCAGTTACATGCAGAATTTAAATTAAATTGTTGTTCCCCAGTCCTGTACCTCTGCCTTACTACTTAACATAGGCTGAAGAGCATCTTTTCCTATGCCGTTGGATGAGCTCTTGATGAGGTTACTTTCCTCAAGGCCTTTTGTTCTCCTGTTTTCTTGTAACTGCTCACTTGTATTTGAAGAGTGCCTAATAGTTTTGCTTTTCTTTTTTTGTTCTTACCCACAGGTTCCTTATTAAGCTAAGGCAACATATTTCAACCCTTAGATAAGAATATGGAATATTTGGCACTAAAAAATTTATGGAATATATACTAAAGTGCTTCAGAGTGGCTTTATTGGACTGAGGGTAGCTGTATTCATTGGCACCAAAATCTTAAGACAGTGTTACTCCCTTCATATTTTAAGTGTGACTTAATGCTAAAATTACCATGGTATTGTGATGTTAATTCTTTGTATCTACTTAGGATCTCTTCTTTGTCCTATTACTTGTTTTGGGGAGGGAAATATCTGTAATACTTCAGCAAACTTTTCTATGTAATAGAAACTGAAAAATACCAATTGTTCTGAGTGCCTAAGAATATAAGCTCTAATGTAATGCGTTTTAGTAGAGATTGCAGTATATTCTGAGAACTATAACTTAATCTGCTTTCTGAACTCAGTGAAAATCAGTGTATGTTTTTGAAATGGATTTATTTTAAATTGATGCCTTCAATCTTTTTAATACAAGTGCTCTAAATTGTGTTTCTCCTTCATATCTGAGAATTGTGTTTCTTCATTAATTTATGCAGTGTTTAACAATCAGTGTGTACAAAATGACTCTTCTTGCTTGTGTACTAGTTACTCCCATGTCTTGTCAGGAAACATCAAGTTTTTTCACTCTTGCTGAAAGTATGTGCTGCTGATGGTCTTCCTTCTATGTGTATCCACAAGATACTGACTGGACCTATCAATATGTACTTTTCAGCGATGCTATATTTGCCAGAAAAACCCACCACTACGCACCCAAACTTTGAAAATAATAAGTGTTTTATTGTTCTTTTTTAAATGGATATTTTTAGAGATTATTGGCTGTCCTTGAGAACCCAAAATAACTGTTTTGCCAGGACTCTTAACTTCAGTGTTTAGCATCTCTGCTCCCATAAATTTAAACTCAGTTTACGAAATCTCTTCAGTATTTAAGTACTGTATAAACACCAACCTCATCTTACAGGCATACGTTAAGCTTCACATGATTATTTGTGTGAAGAATATCTCTAAAAGATTTAATTAGTATTGGTTGTAGTAATTAGCTTTCAGTTTCCAAGAGATTGATAGCTATGAGTAAAAAATGTTACTGGAAAAAGGGAGCATTGGAGAAAACATCAGTTTTCAAGTAATTTTCAGAAAGACGATACACAGTTACAGGCTGTCCCCAAAGCTTTTCCTAAAAAAAGAGCAGTTTCTCTTGATACTGTATTTTGATACGTGATTGGTTAGTACTGCGAATAAATGTCAAAAGGATGGCAGAAAGTTTAAACAATAATATGTATTTTTTTACTTATTTTAATAAGTAGTTTCTATTTTGATTCCATTGAAAATATGTAGAATAAAAGGGATGTTGGTTATGTAAAACATTGTTTACCTGTATAAAGTAATTATGTAAGGTATTATAAGACCTGATATGTGCAAGAATTGAATTTATGCATTGCTACCTAAGAGAGGATTTAGAAACTGTGCCTGTTTTATCACCTTTAACACTACAATGGTATTTTGTAGGGGAATGGATATTGCCATATTAGTCTGCTTTTCTTAAATTTGCATATCAAATGTATTTTTAACAAAATAGTTTATATACAACTTTTATACTACCAAGCAGTAAATAAAAAATATTGATTCTTAAGCTTGCTTGTGAGTTCCTTAAGCCTTCACCCATTGAGTGAAATTTAATTTTTGCACAATCTAAATGTAAAATGCGATCTTTTTGCCTCTTAAGTTTTTGTTTATGGAGGCATTGGGAAGGTTAGGTTATCGTGTGATGTATTTCAGAGCAGTTATATTTTCTTCAGAAAGGACAATTGCAAATACTACTTTATTTAAATGGGAAAGACAGAAATCTGTGCTTTAATCCAATCTGGTATCTTAGATTAAAGGTATGAAGGCTTTGAACTTTTTATTATAATTGACATGGAGCTTTTAAAAAATACTCAACATTATTCTTAATTTTTTTTGCAAGGTAGGGAGTGAAAAATCACAAATCACAGGAAGCTGTTTGCAGTTGTTTCCTCTCAGCCTGTGTCCGTCTGTGATACTATAATGCTTAATTTGTTACATTTTGTTCTCACAGATAACTGTGATCTGTAAAGGGCATTAAAAGTGGGTTTTGCTGTATGAATAGCATAAAGGAGCCTTGAATCAAGTTGTGTCTAGCTGAGATGGGATTATCAGTGTACTATCCTGTTTGCAGGTTTGGGGTTTTTTATAATTTCAGTGTTCCTAGCAGCATCATGTAGGATCTGTTTTGAGTACCTCTGTATTTGAGTTTCAGAGGTTGATATACAGCTGTAGTTTATATTCAGAATGTGTAAAAAAAAAAAAAAAGTCCTTCCAGGCCTTAATTTTCAAACAGAATTGAGACGCTGCTGAAGCTTCTGGAAATTCAGCACACTATGTTAGTCTCATTTTCAGGGATTTTTTTTTTGTTGTTGTTCCTTTTTTCTTCTACTTAAGGATTCTGTGTAGTACGCAGGTTTTTTTAGAAAATATGTGCATATATTGAAATACAAGAGGATTGCTGTAGTAAAGTTTGAGAAATTCTATTATAACTGGACTGACATAGACAAGTCCTCAAAACAAATACTAAGAATTTTTTTCAAATGGATTTTGGTATTTTTACATGGATAATTCTTCTGTTACTTTTCCCCAATGCAGGTGCTTAATTTTTTAGTAAAGCATTATTCCAAAATTCAGGATCTTACCTCATGCTGCTGTAGCAAAACAGTCTAGGGAGCTACTTCTATGTAAAAATTTGATTCTACTGGTAAAGAACGCCAAGCCCATGTGCCATGTGTTTTTGAAACATGGTAAGGATTAAAGCATTTATTTTGCTTCTGAATCTCTTTATAAAACAATCTCAGTTGAAAAGCATGCCATAGAGTACCTGGTTTCTCACTGCTGTTTTCTTTCTGAACTATATCCTTGTTTTTCACATGTACAGGAACTTAGCCAAAATTGGTACCTTATATGGTCCCTGTACTCCCAAGTGTGTTGTGTGTCACTTGGTGAAAGTGTTATTTCAGCCAGCTGGTCTCGTTCTGGGGGAATGCTAAAGCACAAGCATTTTCCTGTGTCCTTAAGTCTGCAGATAGATGTTGCAGCTATGATCTGCCTGTAGAAATGACCCCAGACTCCAGTATTCCAGCAGAGTGTGTGCGTGCAGCTCGTAGCGGGGAGCTCTTTTGAGGCTGTTGGAGGCATGGGGCTGCCGGTGGGGCTGTGTAGCAGAGCTGAACTGCATGACACAGAAGAGGGAAATGGGCACTAAAAGCATGATAAGAAATGACGGGAGAAAAGGGTGCCAGATAAATTTGTTTTCTGGTTGTTTTCAAGTTCTCTCCCTCCCCCCCCAATGAATTGAGCTTGTACTTAACTGCATACTAATACAAAATCATGTGGGTTAAAAAGATCCTTTTTATGAGATTAGCCCTGTCTGGAAGAGAGGAGAACATATGGTCTGTTCTGGCTTGGTAATGCTGAAAGTGCCTAATGGCTTGGAATGTGAGACTGTCTCTCCTAAGGAATTAAGTGTCCTGTATGTTTAGTGGTTGCTGAGGACTCCCACCTGTGCCCTGTAGTTTGAAGTGTGAATCAATTTGTATCTATTAATTTAGGGTTTCTGTGCACTTCAGGCTTGTTCTTTTCCCTGCTAAGTGAGTAATGCTACTGCTAATGAGTAAACAAGAAGAGTGGTTAAGCCTTGGCTATCTAATATTAATGAACAGCATGTAAGGCTTGGCCAGATAAAGATAGTTTAGATTTAATTTTTTTCTCAGTGTTTCGTGAAATCCTGTGTTTTGGGATTTTGTTTGAGGGAGGTTAGGCTCAAAGTAGTGGCATCTGAAATTTCCACTTCTTGTTGATTTCTTTTTAAATTTTGAATTTTAAATTTTTTTCTGATGGTAGGGGGCCTGCACTGCTGGTCTGTTTACTCAAGCCATAATTTGATGGTGTCTCTTGTTCTGGATGCTCCCTTTCCCCTCTCTGAGAGGGCTGGCTGATTCTGAAGCTACCATTGCACAGAGCTGGAAGGTCAGTCTTGGAGCTGCCTTCCTGGCAGGTTAAGGTCATTTGCTGAGGCAAAACTAATAAAAGGATGTGTAAGGCTGGAGCAGGATAAGGGAAAGGAAGCTGAACAGTTTCGGAAAGTAGGAGTCTTGTTCCTCTAACTTTCAAAGAAAAGGTAGGAGAGAGGCCAGGCCTGTAGTGCTGGAAGCAAGAAGGTGGCAGAAGCCTTCAGACAGACTGGTGGCAAGGTCTGAAAGCCCTGTGCTGTTATAGTAAGCAGCCTCTGAATTATCTGGAGGAAAAGAGTGGGTTGGTGGTACATTTTGCTACCAAGTTTAGATAAGTGAACCCAAGTCCCCTGTGGCATGGCCTTAGTGCAGAGCCAGTTACATGGGTAGTGCTTGGCCATCTGTTTCTGTATGTTGGGCCTTGTGTGGGTTGGTGTTGGTCTTTGGCTGAGTAGGGCTGTAGTAACTGAAACACCTCTTAAATTATATCTGGGCAGCCTCTAGTGTGGTAGAGATGCAGTGACATCGAGTGTAGCTGCAGCTGCAATACAGAGGAGGCTGTATTAGAAAATGCATTTTTCTACCAGTGTAAGCCCTCAGTTTTATATGTGTAAACCCTCTGATGCCCCCTTCCCTTGTTAGCTGTCCTTTCTTTGCCTATTTTCAGTCAGTCATCCCAGTCCTGTCTGTTCTGGGCTGCAGAGTTGTTAGATGTGCAGCAGAGGCAGGCAGGAGGCGCTTGTGCTCGTATGGCACGATTGTGGTGGTGGTCTTGAAATGGTCCTGGGGAACAGAGAGCATTGGATTCAGTACGCTGTTCATAGCTGTCAGCATGGAGCAGAACAGCAACAGCAAAACAACTAACAAACCTAGCTGGTACCTGATGCAGAGGGGCAAGTTTGGAGAGGTATGGCTGGGGAGGGCAGGTTCAGAGAAGAGGCAGCAATGGGAATGTGAAAGACTTGAGAAGATGGACTGAATAGTAGTGACAGGGCAGAAGCAGTTTGAGATGAGTGTTTGTCTCTGAACTGTTCTGAAAAATTGACTGTTGCTCTGTGGGTGTCATTAGATATCCAGCTAAATACTCAGATAATAATTTGGTTTGATTTTCATATTGAATAAGATAGTGTTTTGAAATTACCATGTTAAAACTGTATTTAACTATTGATCTTAAATATTGATTTACAGTAAGAATAATTACCCAATAAAAGCAGCAATCTTAGGAGAGCCTTAAAATAAAATACCCATAATATTTCCCAAATCTTATTTTCAAAGGACTGTACACCCGTATGCGTAGAGAGACAGGAATGCAATGTTTTCTGTCATGTAAGCAGATTTTGTGTAGAGTGACTGAATTACATACTTGCTGTCAGCAGAGGGAGCTGTGAAGCTTTTATTGATAATTCAAAAAGCTTATAGAGTGGGTCAGTGAAAAAAAATTAAACCAAAAAATTTGAGGTCCCAATTTAATGGGAGATCTGAGGTGCCTCATGGGGCTGGGGCAGAGCTGTCAGGACCCAGCAACTCAGCCCCTCTTCTGCCCTGCAGTGGCCTGGAAGTAGCTGCTGCTGTTATTAAAAGGAACAATGTAAACTTCTCTGAGCCAAATTTTTAATCAAAGCAATGAGGAAGAACAGGATCTGTGTGTCGTATGTCAAAACAATAGCAGCGTGCATCGCCTGGTAATTAACACTCGTGCATGAATCTGGAAAAGTAATTCCCAGTCAGGGTGGAGTATGCATATTCTTTTGTAAGACTTTTGATAATTTGTCTTGATTTTGATTAATGCTGGATCTCTCTTATGGTTGTTCTTTTGCGGATGCTAATTGGATGAGTTTTTTATGTAAGTCTACGTAAACAGCAGATTAATGAGTAAAAGGTAATCAAAATCAGACTGGCATTGTTCTGGCAAAGTATGATGTATACTTGTTGGATTAACCCCTGTGTCACTTTTACCTACCGAACTGAAACTGTGGCATTAAAATCTGTAATATTTCATCTGTTCTGGAGACTTACTCTGGAGAAACTTGTACCACTTCTGGCCACAGGAGTGAAATCTCTTTCTGTAGTGCATCTTGTGTTGACATCATGGTTCAACCCCAGCCAGCAACCAGGCCCCAGGCTTGCTCACTCCTGCACTAATGGGACTGGGGAGAGAATTGCAAGGGTAAACACTGGAAAACTTGTGGGTTGAGATGAAGATAGATGAAGACAGTTTGGTAGGGAAAGCAGAAGCCATGCACACAAGCAAAGCAAAACAAGGAATTCATTCACTGCTTCCCATGGGCAGGCAGGTGTTCAGCCATCCCCAGGAGGGCAGGGCCCTATTGTGTGTAACAGTGACTTGGGAAGACAAACACCATCACCCCAGACGTCTCACAGTGGCCATGGAATATCCCTTTGGTCAGTTCAGGCCACCTGTCCCAGCTCTGCTCCCTTCCAGTTTATTTTGTGCACCTCCTCACTGGCAGAACATGAGACAAGAAAAAGAAGCCCTTGACTTAGGATAAACACGACTTCCCAAAAAACCAAAACATCGGTGTGTTGTCAACGCCATTCTTACTCTGAATCCAAAACACAGCACTTCAACAGCTGCTGAGAAGAAATTAATTCTATCCCAGATTAAACCAGGACAATTGAAATTAAGGACATTTGCATGGATCTTTCTTCTTTTTCTGAAGATTTTATGAAAAAGCTAATCTGAGGAATGCCCCTAAATTACTTAATACATTATTTCTAGAAGAGGATCTGAAATAAGAACTAAAGAGATGTGAGGTGGAAACAACCTAGGTTATTAATTCTTGGCCAGATCGCTACAGTTTGTCCTCAACTACCTAAAAAGAATTTTAATCTCATTCATTTTTCTCTGAGTTATCTTGACTTTATGACTTACCTTCCTTTCATTTTGCATAAGTCTAGGTAAATTACTTGGTACTGGCTCCAAGTATTAAGAGCAGGGAGGGGATAGGGTGTGTGATCACAGATTATTGAAAATCTAGCTATGCTTGAGGTTAAGGTGAATAGCTGAGGGTGTTGCCTTTCTCCTTTCTGCTTCTGCACCCTCGTAATAATCAAGGTAATCTCTAGCTCAGAGTAAACAGAAGGGAGCTTAATGAGCAAATAAATGACTTAAACTGCTGTCTTCATGTGACGTGGTTTTATTGTGGGGTTGGTTGAGTACTTAAGTTGTCTTCAAGCTGACATAATACTGGGATGCTGTATTTCCTGAAAGGCTTCTGGGTTTTTTTGTTTTGTTAAGGAATGAAAGGTTTCTCAGTTAGTGTACAGTAATTGAACCGTGAATTAAAGCAAAAACCTGTTAAATCCTGTTTATAATAATTTCAGTCAGGATTCAGAGCAGAGAATGATGTAACCTTGATAGCTTTGATCACAGTCGTTGTGAGGTGACTGCTTGGGATGTGTACTTCAACAACTGGATTAGATACAAAATCAAGAGAGGCGATGTTTTTCCTGCTTCTTTGAGAGAATCCTGTTTTCCAAACAAAGTTGCACAAGGGAATATTTATTTTCTCTGACTAAAGGAGAAAGAAGTAGGGAGTGGGGGAGTAGCTACATGTAATAAATTCTGTTGTGAAATTGGACTAAACTATTTAAGAAAAGTTAAAATGGCATTTAACAATAAAACACCTAAAAAGTTGCTGCTTATGTTAAGGCATTGAATTGCTATAGTATTTTCAATTTTTATTATAGAGTCCAAGATACACATTGAGATTCTTCAAAACTTTAAACAGTTCATAGTTTGAAACTGAAAAAGTCCCAAAGTGGGTGGGACAGAATTTGCAGACGTGGTCAGCAGTAGTACCATTTTAGGGGCAGGCAGTATTTCCTGTTTTCTTTTTACTTAACTAGTTGAGTTCAAGGACTGTCTGATCTGAAGTTTAGGGTTGTGGAGGTTCAAAATGAAGGAAAACTTAAAAACAAACCTCCCTGAGATGCCAAGTAAAATTGTTAATGGAGAAGAGAGTCCTAAGACTAATATCTCTAGTAGTGAATATGAATGCATGAAATTTGAAAGGCTTGGCCAGGGAACAAGCTGAGGAGTTTCTGCTTTGATTTCATGATGGTAAGGAAAAAAAGTCTCTGCCAAGGGTATTTCATGTTAGAAAGACCAACGAAAAAAATTTTAATCTGCTTCTAACAATTACTCTCAAACATTTTGTGATATCTGTGTTCTAAAATGTAGGACACAATGTCTGAAAGGAAGTTTTATCAACAGAACTGTTTAAAAATAAATTAGTTTTTAATGTAGAATGACTCATAAATTAACTTCCTTGTGTATTCAGCATGTTAAAGAAGTTTTTATACATTTAATTTTGAAGTGATGCTCTTGTGCAATTTAGTGGATTCCAATTTCCATCTACATGCAAGGAAAGATGCCAAAATTCCAGAGGAATAATCTATTAAGATTCATTGTTTCAGTGTAATTAAAATGTATAATATAGGCATTTGAATAAATATATGAAGTTCCATATACACAGACCTTAATAAATGTTGAGATATTATATTCTTATATAGCAAAAATGAGATACATTGGTAAGAATTAATCTTCTGGAAAACTAAATCACATTTAGGAAATTGAAACTACAAATACAGCATAAGGTCAAGATTAATTTTTAAAATTTTATTTCCAGGTCAGTGTTTCTTGTTTCATCCTTCAAATGATGATAAAAATGGTATTTTACTTAATCAAATCTGAAATACCTTTTAGAAAACAAGACTTTCTATTTCTGAATTTCAGTTTTTAATGGGAAGTCTCCATAGCAACACTTGCCCAGACAATTACCTTCGTTCTTTAAAAGAGAAGGGAAAACCTCCATCTTTGTGGAATTTATCTATTTCCAGGTTCCTGCTTACTTGTTAGAACTTTGCTGAGCTGAAGAACTCTGCAGTGTCAAATTTTGGGTTCTACTCTTGCTGCGTTTTCTCTAGGAAATAATTAACTTCCTTGAGGGTGGACTGAGCTGTTTTCCACTCCTGTTGTCATATGTGGAATCTTTGCAGTGATCTGAATTTTTTTAATAATCCAGGGCTGACCTACTGCTAAATAAGAAGGTGCTAAACTTAGTCTTTCTCAATGTCTCTTTGCTTATCCATGAAAGATTGCCAATTCCCTCTAAATTGTGTTACTGACTTTGAAGAATATCGAGTAAAACATGAGTTTCCAAGATGCAAAACCTTTCATGGAAATACCGACTCTTATCATAGTCCCATCCTATTGCCTGTTCTTTATTGCTGCTTATGTCTTCACACTCACTTATGAAGAATTACATCAAGTACAGAAACATTAATAAGAATAGATACTGGCCAACCAGCTCCCATAGTAATTCCTTTTGTATCAAAGGAAAACTGAAAGATTTAAATGATACTTCATAAGTGACGCCTCTGAATATAGGAAATGTAGTTGATTGGTAGCTGAAGTTACAGTGTTTGGGTGTCTTAAAAAATGTGTTGTTTTTATGAGAAGTTTGTTTGTGCTTCTAGTAACATTTTTTTTCTGTAATTTTTCTGTTTCCTCAAGTTACTGAGTTTTACTCTCACAATTGCCTGAGCAAAATGGATTCTTCAAGCTGGCAGTGTTTGTGTTTATTTGAATCAACATCTGATGGACATAATTATTTAAAATCTGATTTTTACAGAAAAAATTGAGTGTGGCATTTAAAAATTCTTTCTTAAATAAGTGATTCTTTCACATTTATTGTGAAAATTGTACTGCAGTCTGAAAAATGGGAAAGACTTCTTGACACCCATAGTGGAGTTGAAGGTATATATACGTATATATAAAATGCATACAATTTTTTTTTTAAATTTAAAAACCACACTGGACTTTTTTACATAGCAGATAAGAGAAGTCTGCGTGTTGGTGTTACCTTACAGGTTTATTTTACGGAAGCTTTCCATATGATGTAGGTTTGAGATATACAGATGCCTGACATTTTTTTTCTTTTGTTTTTTGTGTGAGAGAACACTGACCATTTATTTCCAAAGCAGAGAATAGACTTGCTTTATGCTGGGTTTTGCCTCTTATGTTTATGGCAATGAGAACTTGGGCTGCGAGGCATGCACCATCTGTGGCTCAGCTGCTCTCTTGCAGAGGGTTTCAGCCTGGTGGCCCACGGTTGCAGGCAGTTGCCCATAGAAGAGTTGCCTGGTTTGGGTTGTCTGGGCTGCCTCTAACCAGGGGCTCTCCTCTAATATGTTTTAATGCTTGGGGAGCAAGGTGGGAGACTTGCTGTGGTTTGCACTTGAAGTTTGAGCTGGAGCTCAGGTTAGTTTTTTTAGATTGAGTGGATATTGAAAAAATCAGTTAAGTTTTCTGGGGTGTTTGTTGCATTTCTTTCTTTAACATCTTTTTTACTTGAATTGGTTTTCATGGTTCATGTCATGGTGCAGTAAGTGGCTGCTGGCTCCCTGGGGCTGGGATGTGGGGAGCAGTGGGGGCTCCTTGGGAATAGCAGGGCTGGATTCCACAGCCAGAGTCTGTCCCGCCGCCCCAGATGGGGAGTGGGGCAGCCGAGAGCACCAAGACAGCCCCGGCACAGGCATCTCCGGCACAGCCATGGCCAGGCTGGCAGGGTCCGGCCCCCCTGGGGAGTGAATGGGGTCCTGGGCCCCAGGCAGGGCAGGAGGAGCCCTGGGGTGGGGGGTAGGGACAGTCAGGACTGGTGACACTCTCAGCATAACTCGTAATTGGCAATGTGCTGACACTCTTGCACTGACTTTCAGTGTTGTAGTAATCTCTGAAAGACAAATGTGTACGTAAAACTTGTATGCACTGGTGAAAAGGCTTAGAAGAACCTATTAAAATAGGAAAGTGGTAGAGAAATCAACAGTACTACAAACCATATAAAGCTTTTTTATTTTACAGATACAATGTTGTGACCCTTGCCTGTAGCTGAATGTAGTTCTCTAGAAGCTGAGACTTTAGGTTGTTTTAATTGTTCCTAGGAGTATCTTTAATGTTTTGAGAAATTGAAATCAGCATATACTGTAGGCAAATACATTGTTGGTGCTTTTCATGTATCTAATGAGGGCAATATCTTATTAAACTTCTTCAGTGTAACTTTTATATTCAGAAAATGCATTCAATACAAAAGCCACCAGTTTATTTTTATGGTTAAAAAATTTATTAGGAGTTTATAACAAAAACTTGGAAACCACAAAATTTCAGTATAAAATGTCAAGCACTTTCTATTTCAACCATACTTTTGCTGAACTGGCAGCACCAAATTGGTCTCTAACTCCTTTTTTTTTTCTCCCATTAGAAATGCAGTCCCTCTGGGAATGCAACTATTTTCAGGTTTTATGCTCAATCCACCTTGGAAGCTCAATCCCTTTCCTACTGTGAATTTAGGGACAACAGCACAGCCAAGGAGGGGTCCACATTGACTCTTGCTGTTTTTGTATAAACAAAACACATCTTGCTGGGGATGTTTGAGACACAACCTGTTTGAAAACTACTGTTAAGACGAGTGATGTGTGCCTGGAAAATTTAGTGGAGTTCAGAGGTTTCAGGCTGTAGTTTTACAACAGTTTTAATCTATCTAAACCGGTAGGGACTGAATTTTGATCTTTCTCTGGCCTCTCTGATAGTGTGTGCGATTCTTACATGAGCTACTTAAGCACATCAAACCAACAGAAAGTTACCCACTCTCTTGGATTTGGCTGGGTTTCTTCTGTTTTAAGGAACTGAAGCAGTGACACTTGGGCTATCAAACAGTCGAGGGGAGGTCTGAGGGGAGAAATGATGTTAGCATTCTAATGCCAGCTGCACATGCACAGATTTAAGTTTAATCCATAATGAAACCATTAGCCATGGTAAAATTCAGTCCAAGCTGCCTTCCCTGTTTCACACTTCAGCAGATCATAGACCTTGGGCTCATTTACATATTTTTTTTCTGCTAATGATGAAAATCTGTGGTTTCTAACTCCATGGCTTCAATAGTCCTTGTTGGAGTCAGAAATGCATAAAGAATGTGTCAGTCCTGTTTTAAATAATCGAAGTTTTGTGAATCTGGAACATGCAGTGTGCACAGACCTTCGTGAGGAAACACTTGCATGAGTCCAGATGAGGTGAGTGTACAACTGAATACTCTGTGTGGAAGAAATGATGGTTTGCCCTCCTGTTTGGGCCCATAGAGAAGAGTATTACCATTAGCCAAGGGAGCAATTCCGTACCTCAGGCAGTAGAAATTAAAAGGCTGTATAAAACAGCTGAAGGCACGGAGGTTTAGTCCCAACTCCTTTTATATATGCTGTTCGTAACAGCTCCACGTGTGCTGTATATCTGTTCATATAGATCCAGAAATAACATCTGGATCTTACCCAGTGTATTAGAAAAAAACCATCTAGTACTCGTCATCATCTTCCAGATCTTCTCCTGCTGTTGCAGCTTCCAGTGCAGCCAGAGCTGCTGCAACTTCTGCGTCTTCCTCCTCAATTCCTCCATTGACGTCTTTATGGTTGGTGTGTGTGGGTGCCTGTGCGACTTTGGTAACAGCCACTGCAGTGATACCACCAGTAAGGCTCTCGTTCAAACTTGCAGAGTCAGTTTTAAAAGGTTCAATACTGCTCTCTTTCACAGACAAAGGTGGGGTTACACAAAGGCCCTGGTCCTGTATTGCTGAGGCACCAGTGTTTTGGTCTGAATGTGCACAGTTGACTGAAAAGCTGTCTTTTTCAACGTAGTTCCCAGTTTGATTGCCATTTTGGGGATAATCAATATCTGGCAGTACTATGGCATTGTTTTCTGTCTCCAATATTGAGTTTCCTTTGGGAAAGATGCTGTCTTCTGCAGACTGGGAGTCTGGAATACTGTTAGGCACATTGCTGGCTGCCTTACTGTGACAGCCTGTCTCTAGGTCAAGTTCTTCTCCCAACCTGTTTGATTTGGTGTAAAAGTCTCTGTTGCTGGCTGAAGAAGCCTCTGACTGGCTGGAGGTTCCCTTTTCACTGGTTTCTTTCACTGGGTTTGTGTTGGGGGTGAGCATGGAGTGCTCAGCGCAGGAGTTGCCACCGTTGACTGCAACATCAGGCTTTGCAGCGCACTTCACAAGGCCATCCTCTTGAGAATCATTGCCTCTGTGATTCCAGAGAGCTTCTGTCGTACTGTTTACTGGATTTTTATTTTCTGTTTTGTTTACCTCATCCTTCTGGAGTTCATTTTTGGCTTCTTCTTTTTCACTATTCTCTTTGAATTTGGATTTGTTGCTGCCTTGTTCGTTGTATTTATGGCTGTTTACTTCATGGTTGCATCCAGATGATTGCACTTCTTCTGGATCAAAAATATAGCTGGAGTAAGGAAATCTTGTAAAGGAAATGTTACTTATGATGTTAATCAATATAATCAGTAAAAAAGATTAAGCTTTGTTTTTGAGCTGAAGATCTTGAGGAACGAGTGTCACTGAACTTTACCTTGGGTCCTGAGAATGAGTTAAGCCAAATGGAAATGCTGAACTATGCTATTGGCTGCTGTCTCCTGGGACTGATCATAGCTAACCCCTGTAGTGAGATTCACCAGGAGCTTAAGGAGGATGTTGGAGAACTGTGTGCTGGTTGTTGCTTGTTTCCAGTCCTATTTTTTGTTTTCTCTGGGGAGCTGATTAGCCAATGAGTAGTCATCACATGGATTTTTAATTAATATGTCCTCATGTAGTTGCTAAAATATCTCCCATTTTTTCCTGGTGTTCTTCCTTCAAGCCTTTTGTCCTTTTCTCTCTCTCTCATTTTTTTTTTTAATTTTCTCTCCTGATTTATTTTCTTCCTCTTGCTCTATAGTTTCCTTGACTTACCTCTTCCAGGGCCTTTCTCTTTTCTTTAGCCTCTTTTTTTCTCTCATCGAACCATTTCCTCCCCACTTCCTTACCTGTTCTACAGAAGTGGCCAAGGGAAGGAGTAACCCTCAAGTGGGGCTGAAATGTGGTCTTTATAAAACTAGCTAGTCCTCCTCTCTGGGGAGACTTTTAATATGGGAATACTTCCCTCAACTAACTACATTTAAAAGCTGTGATGGAAGAAAGGAACTGTAGTTCATTTTCATCACTTGGGAGGGAGGGAGGGAGGGAGGATCTGACAAAATGTGTGCTCCTTGTTCTACTGAATTGAGGGAAGCTCATGCTACCTAAATGAGAAAAAACTTTACTAAAGAAGAGTTTTCAATGCAACACAATTCCTTTTGTGGGATAGGAATTACAGAAGTGGACCTTAATTACAGTAAATCAAAAGGACATTTGTAGGAAATCAGTATGCATATGCTTGAAGATGCTGTAAACTTTGAGAAAGCTCCAACCTTTTACAGTGGATAATTAAAACAACAGGTGTAGGGGAGCACAGACACATGGTTTAATGCTTTTCTTTCATTCTGTCTAAGCAACTCTTTTTCTGTTGTACCTTTGTATCATTTTGCAGCACCTGCACCCCATCTGGATTTTCTTTAATCTGAAAAGAGAGAAAGAGAAGGCAAGAGAGAGACAGAGTGAGTGAAGCATTATGAAATTAATATATGAGCAATTGCATTGAAAATAATGCTCATGTTTTGAAGGGTTTTGTTAGCTAAAGAGAAAGATGTCTACACAGGAATGGATGGAGTACTATTCAAAGTCTTTGTAGGTTTTTGTCTTGCATTGGCAATGGTCTTTAATTGGGGAAAAATCTGGGCAAGAATTTCACAATTCTTAGATAGTGCTGTTCTCCCAGAATAGTCTCCTAAGCAATTTTATGATTTGGAGAATCCTAAGTCAGTGTATTGGGTGTGGATTGTTGGTTTGTTGTTTGGTTGGACATTTTTTTTCCTTTTTTTTTTCCACTTGGCACCTATTGTTGAAGTTCTCTACCATGAATTTACCCAGCTGTTTTTTGAAACAGTAAACTGCTAGCATCTACTACATCCTTTCCTCAGTACTTTCACAGACCAGCCTTGCCTGTGTGAAGAATCACCTGCTTTTGTTTGACTTGAACCTGTTTTTACTAGTAGTATTTGGTGCCTTGTAGTTCTTGTATTAGAAGAGGTAGTGACCATCACATCCAATGGTCACTAGAGTAGAGGTCCTGTATTGTCCCTTCAGTGCTCATCTATTTAAATGCTACCCCTACTGACATTGTTTGATGCCTGTGGACTGTCCTTGTGGTGTTCTCTGAGTCTTTTTGCATTTTAACATCCTATCCAAATGAAGTGTGGGAACTACAAATGCAGAGTTCTCAAGGTGTTTGAAGCCTGAAAGAAGCAGGTTTATTCTTTCCTGATATCTTCTTGTTTCCATTCCCTTGGCCCTGTGACAGCTACTGAGCACTGAGGTGACATTTTTGTGGAGCTATCTCTTCGTGAGGCACTGACAAATTCCTGGGATGGGCATTTTATTATAAGCAGGATGTTGCACCTCCATTTTACTACAGTAAAATTCCAGAATTTAACTAGAACTAGCAGACTGCGTTTTGCTACACCATTGCCTGACCCAGTGAGATGCTAAGAACTATTATATGGTTCCTATGCTGAAGTCTTTTATTATGAGAAGAAATGGTTTGCTAATTCGGACCCTTGAGAACTTTCCTGTTCTGAACCTAAACTGAAGTCCCAGATCTGAACATCCAAAATCCTTAAAACCCCAAATATTCTTTGTGGGTGGTGGCTATCTTATTTCAAGCTAATAAGTCAGGGCAGGTTATTTAATATGTTTTGTCCATCGTTATTCAGGCCCTTTCTTTTTCTCTGAGATACTCTACAACCTTGCATACTTTTGCCAATGCCGAAGGACAGCGGCTCACTTCCCATAAAACAGAAAGTGATAAAGCAAGGTCAGGGTATTTTCTGGAGTAATTTATTTACATCCAAGGAAAGTAGTATTGATTTAATCTTCTTCTCAGGCATGGCCTGAACTGCACACTGGCAATTATGCTAGTAGAAATGTAAATCCAAACATTTTCCCTCTAAAATCTTACTACCTTTGGTGTTAGGACTGATGTCAGACCTCTCACTCTTGAGTCTCTAAGGGCCTGCAGTTATTCAGCAGCTGGTTTCAGCCTAGGGTGTAGCTGCTCATACCTACGCCTTTTGTCTTTGTGTACACATGAGCTGTTCTGGAGCAGAGGTTTCTATCAGGAGTAGCTAGCTTGATGTAGCTCAGTGCTTGCTGGGACAGCTTTTCAGCCAGCTGCTTTGCTTCCTTTCTCTTGGTGCTGCTTCTCTCCCTGAAATGCAGTCTGCCTTCCACGTCTCTGCCGATCTTGTACTGTGTTCTTACCCCATATACCTCAGCAACATCATAGCAGGAATTCTGATACAGGGTTTTTCATCTGAAGAGGATTGCCCACTGAAATGCCCACAGAGCCTTTGGCTTGGCTTTAAATTTATAGCTTTGGTGAACCCAGCTCTAATTTGTATGTAGGCCAGCTCTGACAATAGATGTTACTTCTAGATGAGAGTGGGCACTTCAAGTCGGGGTGCTTCTGCTTAGAATTTTATCTGACAGATTTCCTACTCAGTGATTTTATTTACAAGTTTTGTGATTTTTCAAAAGCATAAAATAGTGCTCATAGGTTTTAAGCATTGGGAAGTCCTAATTGCTGGCCTTTATTCTGTTGTAAAAACATTTATGATCGTCATGGAAGGCAATTATAAATTGAAATTACTGTTGTTGTTTGCAAAGAAAACACTTTCCTGTTTTTTGGTGGTTGTTGTTTTGGTTTTTTTTTTGTTTGTTTTTTCCCTTTGGGTGTTTTTTAAAAAAAAATTTATTACAGCTGCTGTTGGAATTACCTCTGCAGCTACTGTATTAAGGTTTCCCACTGATTAGTTACGACTGGATCTGTCCTCTGGCATGAATAAGCTGGAAAACATATGGAAAACAGTGTTATGCTGTGTTATCTTATGAATTATTTCACATCCCTGAAACAGGAATATAGTTTTACAATGTCGCTGTCTGAACACTGGCTTTTTTTTTTTTCCCCTTGCCCTTTCATTTCATTTATAATAATCTTTCAAGTCAGGCTGGAAAATAAATCTGGGGAACAAATTGCTTTTATAGCATGAAAAGGCGTGCTTTAATCCTACTTATCTTGTTTTAGGTACCTAGCTCTAAAGACTTGTGTATTGTGTGATGTTCATAGTTGCATTAATGGATAATAGTACTAATAAGCTGCTGTCTGGAGCAGTTTGAATCAAGTAAGTGCTACAGACTTGAAACAAAGAGCATTAGAAACTTCAAGCAATGGATGATGATGTGTTTACTGATACTGAATTTAGAAACATTGCATCCTTATGAAATGTTTACTCTGTCAGATACGCCGTGCTGCTAAATTGATAAGTTCAGATAAACATGACATGATGTGGAATGCTCTCTTGTAGAACACTTTGGGGGCTGTTTTCCCCATGAGAAATGGCTGCCTGTCTAAAGTGGCAGTAAAATCCTTGGCCTTAACATTCAGATTCTCAGAATTCAGATCAAACTGCAGTAAATCCTAGATATTATTCTTTCTCGACTGTGAAATTTCTGAAGGCCTGTAAATGTCTGTCACTAGTTATTGTGTAGTTACTTAATCCTGAACACTAATACATCAATTGGCATTAAACCTCTGCAAAAATGTGAAGTAGAGTTTTTTTAAAAGTTTTTTTGGATGTGCACTGGGACACTTGGAGCATTTGCAGGAATGAGGTGGAGCTGTTGAGGTGAAAGGAATGAAGGAGGCCTAGGATTAAATTTTTCTTACTCTCCCAAATTTTGAACTTGAATTTTTCAGCTTTTAGTAGCTGCTGAATCTCCTAAAGTGTGTCTCTGTGGATGAGCTTGTACAGGTTTCTACAAAATAATCAGATTCTTGCAGTATGACAGTGTAGAATAGCCTTGTGATTTGCACATTTAGTATCAGTGCTTGTTTTATTTAAAGTTATGATACTTTTCTTCAGTGAAAGAGATGGAAGAGGCCCAGCTTTGTGTGTTTACCCCAGCCACCTCAGAAGACATTTAGTTGACCATGTAAAAGATAGTCTAGATTTAATGTCCCTGCAATGTATTGTGTTCACAGACATACCAGGAAGACCTGATGTTATGAAAGACTGACTTTCTTCCTTTAAAGCAATATGATACAGAAGAGCAACTGTAAAGAAAGAAAGTTGGAAAAAAAATGCTCAGTGGAAGGAGGTAGTAATTAGTCTTAGTTTGAGGAGAGCAGGACACAAATCCCATCAGTAAAACAAATGCTGAAAAAGGGGAGGTTGTTAAATACATTTATAGTGGCATCTGCTAAGAGAATGAGATGGGACTTTCCTTTAAAGTGTGAGACCTTTGTGAAGATAACAAGAATAATGTCTGACTCCAAACCCACAACCTTGTGTTTCAAGCCACAGCATGCTTTAAGAGAAATCTGCTTTTCTTTATCAGATTTGAGAAACACAAGGTATCTGACCTTAAATTATGTAATAACGTAGCTCATATTGTCTATTTAAACTGTGGCTGTGTTATGAGTAAACAAAAGACAAATAAGAGATAATGTCATGAAAAGGGAAGAAGAAATATTTTTGAGTCATAAAAATGGTTTGGCACCTTTCTCAATATTCTTGGAAGTTTACATGGAAGCAGAAAAAGGTCAGTGTTATTTTTGTTCATGGTGTATTTTTTCTTCTGTCTTGATTTTTATTTTAAAATTATTTTTAGACATCTCCAGGAGCAGAGGCAGAAAGCTGAGGGAGACTGTATTAAAATAGCTTCTCTAGTAGATCTTGAACAGATAAACTCTGACTTTGGATCATTATTTTTAATCCAGCCTAATTTTTTTTAAGTTTGTTTGGAGTTTTCATACCATACACCCTGATGCTTCTGTTGTTTGGCTTTTCACTTTCCTCCATCTTTTCCCAATCTAGATTACCTTAGCAAGTCAGGAGCTTTTTCTTGCATGAGTGTTGTCTGGGCTGATGAGCCTGAGTGATCTATCTCCCAGGGGCCTGAGGCCCCTCTTTCTGATAACTTGTTCCAGTAGAGGCACCTTTCAGACTTGATCCAGCCAGTGTCTTCCCCATCAGTTTGCTGTGTTTTGCACTCAGTGAAACCTGTTCATTCTGAGGATACTGCCCTGAGCTACCAGTCTCTTTGCAAGGGACAAAAATCCTTGTTCCTCAAAATTAAGTCTGCCTACCTCACTAGTAACACAAACACAATTTACTTTGTCGGGTTTTTTTTGCTAACAAGGTCTTACATGGATGCCAAATGCTAACCAGCTAGGAGACATATGCACAGAAGCAAGTGTGGGAAGAGAAAGTGTTTGCATAGAAATATGTGCAGAGGAAATATGGACAATCCATATTGGGGTGGGAATAACCTTAGAGAGCTCCAGCACTTGCCAAGCTTCTCCTGATGGGAGGTGCAGTTTGTCTTCTGTGCTAAGTAGGCATTCACCCCTCTCAGAAGATTTCAGGGACTGTTCTCAGCATGTGCTAGGTCTGACAAAGGGTCAGATGTGCCTAGGCTGGAGGAAGGAAGTGCAGTGTCCCTGCTCACTGCAAGGCAGGTGGATGAGATGACTTTTGAACTCCCTTTGAACCCAAACCATTCTATGAGTCTATGTGTTACTGAGGCGTGGAGGCAGAGGAATAACTCATCTGGGTGACAGATGATATAAAAGAAGCACAGAAAAACTGTAGGAGGGGTGGTAGAGTTGAGAAGAACTATATTTAGAAATTTAGAAAACTAGTAAACATACAGTAGAAAAAATTACCAGCCTATGCTAGAGGGGGAGAATAACAGGGAAAATCTCGTAAAGGAAAAAAGGTGAGGAATATAACTTAGCCATACACTGTGCAGGCCAATCACTGCTGTTGGATGAATATAATCTGTAGGAACTTTCTCACTTAAAATACAGAGAACACTTCAAATCCTGTGGGTTTTTCCTGACCTTAGTCACTGTTTTGAGACCAGAGGGCCTGAGAACAGGTGCAGGCTTGGGAAGCAGGGGAGCCCAAAACATCCTGGGCCCAGAATTATCTGAACAACCTGATCGATTTGGAGATGTCCCTGCTCATTGCAGGGGGCATGGGCTAGCTGACCTTTAAGGATCTCTTCCAACCCAAACTATTCTATTATTCTATCATGGTGTGTGGAGAGCACAGTCTTCACTGATACCAATACTTAGAGCTGGACCAAAATCTAATTTCGTTTTTCCTGACTGCATCTTAATCTGGAAATTTATTTTAAGTATCCTTCAGGGAATAACTCAATTGACATATGTAATTTAAAATAAATGAACTACACTGAGGAAATATTGTAATATGATCCTTTATAGGAAGCAGATCCCACCTCATAGGCTATTTTAGTCTGTCTGTTTTTGTTAGCTGAATTGACTTCAGTCTTTTTGTTCACACTTTCTTAAAATGCAGCGCTGAGGTGTTGTTCCTGTGCTTCAGCCACCTTGCAGTCCAGCCGTAGTGAGATACCTGGCTGTGCCATCCTGCTGACAGAGCAGGACCTGCAGATTGACTTTGAGTCACCCTGCAGTCCTTGCTATCTGTGCTGCTCTGCAAGAAAAGAAAACTATGCAAGTGCTTTTTCTGCTGCAGCTTACTCTCCTGTTTTGAGGGAGGCAGGCTCTATATTTGGGAATAAGGAGTGTCAGTGTCTGCCAGAGAGAGCCTTATGCTATCCAGCCAGCACAAGGTTATTGCCAAGGTTATTGTTGCTTGTCCTATTTTTCTTTATTTTACAGTGCTGAGGTGCTGCACAGGTCTGCCAGCCACTTTTATTTTCCACTGAGAATATTATTTTTCCACTGAACAGCTTGCATGCATTTTTAGTACAGCTAACTGTGAAGACAGGAGAAGTTGACACAGAGAGACTCATCAGAAACTCATACAAAACTTCTTGAGCCACAGCCTAGCTACAATGGTGACTTACTGCTGTCAGTTTTGGATGTTGCACTCCCATTGCCACCCTCTGCTTGTTCCATTTAAAATTGAACCCCCTGTTTTTAAGAGATAAATATGATCATTGCTTGAATGCAAAAATTCTTAAGGCCTGTCATCAGTTATTAAGACTGATAATGTATTTTTCTAAGGTGATTTGTTCTTTTTCTCCCTGGCCAGGCTGAATTAAGCTCATGGATTGTACATTGTTCAAGATAGCCTGATTCTTTGCGTTTTCATGACTAAAGTGTCAAACTTCTGGGTGATATTACACACGGACACTGTGTACAGACAATGGCTATTTATTTCAGTGAGGGAAGAAGAATTTGATGTGTTCTGTGTGCTATTCAAGACACGAAATCTGATGTTGGTTTTGTTTGTGGGATTTAGTGATATAATTTAGGCTTCTTCCCAGTAAAGCCATGAAACGGATTTAGATTTGTAGTTTTTTTAAGGGAGAAAAGTAGGTTTAATCAGTGCAGTTATCAAAATCTGGAGGGTCTCATTGATCGGAAGTATGTGTTGCTTGTTATCTAGAAACTTAAAGAACTCTCATAGTTATGGCCTCATAAATTTGGATGCTTTGCATTCTGACATAGAGTAGTTTTTTCACTACCAAGGAAGTAGGTCTGATATCACAAAATGGTTTTGCTTCATCAAGGAAACACATGGCAGGATAACTGAATCCTTAAATGACAAAGGTATGTGAGCAGTCATAGCATGGGGCAAAGCAAACCAAGTGAAACTTAAACAGAATTGTTTCTAATTAGCAGAATTCCACACTTTTCAGGAAAATAAAGAGCAAAATGATTTAAAGATTCAGAGGGTTGGAGGACCTCTCCTCTGAAGACACTCTATGAAAACTGGAGCTGTTCAGCCTGGAGAAGAAAAGGCTCTGGGGAAACTTGTTGTGGCCTTCCAGTACTTAAAGGGGGCTTATAAAAATGATGGAGAGAAACTTTTTACATGGGTAGATAGTGATGGGATGAGGCAGAATGGTTTTGCACTGAAAGAGGAGAAATTTAGATGAGATGTTGGGAAGAAATTCCTTACTCAAAGAGTAGTGAGGCACTGGAACAGGTTGCCCAGAGAAGCTGTGGATGCCCCATTCCTCAAAGTGTTCAAGGCCAGGTTGGATGGAGTCCTGAGCAACCTGATCTGGTGGGTGGCATCCCTGCCCGTGGCAGGGGGATTGGAACCAGATAGTCTTTAAGGTCCCTCCCAAATCAAGCCTTTCTATGATTCTGTGAATATCAAACACTTAAATAACAAACACTATACTTGCCTGATGAACCATCAATATGGCATCAGCTAATCCCCAAAGTATGGCCTACTCACCAAATACACAGTGGGAGTATGCTATCATGATTTTAACCTGAATTTGTGTTGTGTCATCTGAAAAGGTATGCATGTATTCGGTGTTTATCCAGGAAATTTGCAATAATAATAGTTGACAAAAATGTGCAGTTATTATGATCTTTGTTCCAGGATCACACCAGTAGCAGCCAACACTAATTGTACATGAAATAGTACTATAATAGAATGAATTGTGTGTTACATCTTTGAATTGTTCATAACAGCATCGAAGCTAGAGTGCAGCCTGCTAGCTGAGAGGTGTGTCGACTCTGCAGGGGTCAGTTATGCCCTCTGATTGTGGGTGCATGCTGTGACATTTCTCAGCATAGGGGAAGAGCATCCTGCCAGCGTGATGTCTGGCTACGATCTGATGGGAAACCACTTTGGCAGTCGGGATGGTCAGACTTGTGGAAATATCTGCCTACATTTGTTTTCTCAAAATGCAGAGAAAAGGTCAGATTTAGTCTGCTCTGCTTATACTAGAAGAAGACGTGCTAATTATCTTACATATGTGTAGTTGTACTGCCAGGAAACAATAGCAGCATAGATGGCAATGGCAATTGTTATGTGCCAGTGTAAATACTTCAGCTGGAATGGGGACCATCCAGATTGATGCAAATGCAACACTAGAAACTGCTCCACTTCTTTACAGCTGTTCTCTTCCCATGCCTTCAGGCATCTAGCTGTGTTTTTATCAGATCCTGGTGGGTTTTCTGCTCCCACATTGCCCCTTCACATTTCTGCTTTTTCATGCAGCTGTTTTGCACCAAACTAAGAGGCAGCAATGGCCGGGTCTCAAGGCAGGGAAGTTTGAGTGTTGCCAGTAGTGCTTGAGCACACCTGCACTTGTTGTTTGTGGGTGTGTTGGCAGAAGGGAAAGATAATGAAAAGTAGATGCTATCAGTTTTACAAGAGGTGTTCTGTTTTGATTTGAAACTTGTTCATTGCCTAAGCTGGTAATAATATGCATAGCTATGTTAAGTCCTGTTAGGCTCCTCCTCAAAACGTCCTTCTTTTCAAACTGGTAAGGTCAGCCAGATCTTCCACTTACTCCTGGTGGCTTCCTGACAGTATTAGTCAGCATGTGAAGTGCCATGCTTTATTCTCATCATAGATTCCTGTTTCTACCTTGACAGTTTCAGGGTGTGTTTGTTTGTGTTGTTGTTGTTTTGTTTTTAGTTAGTTTGTTTTTTCTTTGTTTTGTTTTGTTTTTAAGAAGTCATTCTTGTACTATTTCATTCACTGACTACTATCTCTGGTAGCTGTTGACTGTTTTATAAACACTTGAGAGAGTAAGACCAGCTCAAACGGAAGGTGAACCTTTTTGTGAGGTATTATTGCTGCAGCAGAGTGCCCTAGAGGGCACAAGGGCTACAACTTGCAGGTGATCTGAACACATAATTTTTTTCCTGTTATGCTCTTTGCAGTTGATTTTAAACATTTATAAGATACTTAAAAGGAAATGCATTCTCTCTGACTAGTTCCTCATCATTCACAGCACTAGGCCACAGAACATTTCCCTACCCCCATTATTTACCATACAAAATGATTGTTTTATTTTTAAAGAGTAAAAGGAAGAGTGGGGAAAAGGGTAAAACTCTCACAATCATTAGCCAGTTTGTATAAAAGAAAACCAAATATAGCTGGTAGCATAAAACCATTCATTTCCTCTTCAGCTAAGCTTGTTTTCTACATTTGGTCTTACAAACTCACATCATTGTCTAGTGTTTAAATTACTGAAGTTTATGTTTCCTGTCTTTTAAAATTGTTAATCCCATAAAATATAATAGCTTATTTAATAGCAGGGCCTAAAACCCTGAATCCTGTTTAGTCCCATATTGTATAGAGGCAAACACAGAATGTGCTCCTTCCCAAGGGATTCATGGTCCAAATGTGTGACAAGGCAAAACCTGGGAGGCAGTTGGTCATGTTCATGTGAAAGAAGCAATCAGCAGAGACTATATTTGAGTCAGTAACTGTGTTAGGCTAGGCCCGAGTGGGGATCTGTGTCTGGCAACACAAGTGGAGCCTCAAACTAGTTATAGCCAATTTTGGTGTAGCGAGAAGGACTGTATCTGAAATGTTGTTTCTCTTGAGAGGTTAAAGTGTCTCTATGTGATCTTGTGCAACTGTGCCCTTTGGAGGATGGATTCTTGGGTTCCAGCCCTTCATCTGAAAATCCTTGTTTGTATCCGATGTCTTTTTAAAACATTTAACATAGAAACAGCTCTAGAATCTGGTCTTGTGGTAGTGCTGCCATGGGTTTACAATTCAGAAGGTTCCCTTGCTTATGCTTTGCTCCTTTCCCAGTGGCAGGCTTGAGCAGCCTCCTTCAGAGCATGCCATCAAGGATGTGATTTTGATAGCTGTGAGATGTGGCTTAGAGACTGAGGGTCAAACTGAACTGGGCATCCTAATTTATGATGGAATTCTCTAACTCTTTGAATACTGTGTAAAATAATCACTGCCTCTGTGGTTTTGACTGGGAGTTAATGTGGGTGCTGTCTTCTGGCCTAGAAATCACTTTTTCTTAGACTTCCATTTACAGAATCAGCTGATGAGTGTAAGCCTGCTTAAATATAGAAGTACTTTCTAGATGTGGCTTGTTTCTCAACTGAACATATATATATATGTATATATTTATATAGGCTATTTTCTTTAGCCTCGTGGAATAATTGTATCAGTTTTACGGGCTTTTTTACATGTTTTTGGATGCTGATATCAATGAGCAGTCCTACTTGGGACATTAGAAAATTGGAAGATGCCAGACAGTGAGCATGAAGGCTACAGCATTCATGCTGTATGTAGGATTTAGTCTGTGAGAAAAACTTGACAAGCCAGAATGCTTCCTAAGTATATTCTGAGGTCATTTGTTCTGTTCTGCCTGGGGAAGAGGAGACTGAGGGGACACTTTATTGCAGTCTACAACTTCCTCATGAGGGGAAGAAGAAGGGCAGACACTGATCTTTCCTCTGTGGTGGCCAGTGACAGGACCAGAGGAAATGGCCTGAAGTTGTGTCAGGAGAGATTTAGGTTGGGTATCAGGAAAAGGTTCTTCATCCAGAGGGTGGTTGGGCACTGGAACAGGCTCCCAGGGAAGCGGTCACAGCACCAAGCCTGACAGAGTTAGAGAAGTGTTTAGTCAACGCCCTCAGGCCGTGGTGTGACTCTTGGGGATGCTTCTGTGCAGGGCTAGGAGTTGGACTCGATAATCCTTGTGGGCCCCTTCCAACTCAGCTTATTCTGTGATTCTGTGGTTGTGCCATCTACCTTGTCACACAGTACCACTCTCTTGCAGCATAGCAGCACTCTGTACACTATGAAATCAAGCTCTTTGTTGGTCCATCTACTGGAAGCTGTTGCCTCTTTTATTTGCCTGTGAGTGCAAAATAATTTATTGGCCTTCTGTAGAAATTTGGGGCTAAACATAACAGAACCTTTCAGATATGCTCTTGAAAGACTTTGAATCTTTAGGTGGTCTTGGTGAACAGAGGAAGATGGAAAAGGAGAGAGAGGTGGAGATCTCATATGTTTTAGATATTGTGAAATTCTTGTAAGTTAAAATACGAAAATAAAACTTAGGAAATCAGCAATTAAGTCTAAGCAGCTTAACTCCTGTAATTCTGTCATTCTAACTTATTGAAAACTCTTGGTTACACATCAGTTCTATGGAAAGGCTCAGTGCTTCTTTGTTTGATTGTTTGTTTGTTTTTTACCCAGTCGAGTCTTTGGAAGTGGGCATGAAGAGACACTGCAGGAGTTTAGCAGGCCTTTGTCCTTTAAGTACGCCATACATTTTTACTTCAGGGAGCAATATTCTGAAAATAGACTTGGATGTCTATGGAGATTGCTTCAAATATAGGTATTGGAGTGTTTTGTGTATATGCCTTTGGGCAGGATTTAGGCCAGGCAGGATATGTGATCTCAGCTCTGGTATTCAACTGTAGCTTAGTGTGCTCAAAAATCATCTTGCCCTGAATATTTCAGATGCTTCTGATTTGTTTGTATCATACAAAATATTGCTAGTGGCAGGTATTATTGTGGTATTGTTGTACTCCTGAGAACATCGGCCCCTCTTAATACCAAGAAAATTGGATAAAGCCATAAGCAGTTAGAATAAGTCAATGATTCTCTTTTGTAAAAACAAAAGTAAAAAAGCCCAACCCAGCAAAAACCATCCCCTTGCCCACCACGAAAAAGAAACCAGCACTAAAAAAACCCCCTGAAAATCCAACACATTGACCAAAGAGATTTCTTAAAATTGTCAGGATATTGTGCTTTTGTGTTTGACCATTTAATGGCATAACCTGCAGCTTTTTGTAGGGAAACTGTTAGAAGTCAGTGTGCTCTCCCTCTCAAACCAAATTAATCCTTGTTTTCCAATTAGTTGTCTTTTCCCAAATCCCCCTCTTTCCCCTGCTTGCCTTCCATTCTTTTTGTTTTTCCCATACCAAATGCCTACATTTTCACATTTTCTCTTGCCATTTTTCACCTGTGTTAGCTGTCTTAGATTGGTTCAATTTTGTATTCCTGTATTTCTTCTGTACAGTGTCTTTTTCTAAACTTAGAGTGGAAACTGGCAAGCTTTTATTTGCTACATCAGAAAACATGGGTTGGAAAGAAACACAATTCTCTTCTGTCACTAGTGCTTGTAACAGCTGAGCGTTGACACTAGAAAATATTGTGGAATACTGTAGAGAGAGATTGTCTATGTTGTGGAATGCTGAAGTTACAACAGTGAATGGCCAGAAAGTTTTAAACCTACACAAGGAGAAAAAAGTAATCCTACCTTTCCGATTGTACTCCATCGACTGCTTGAAAGATTGGTTTTAAATGTCTTGGTCCTGCAACAGTAAAACACTTTGCAAGTGGTTTCTTCATGTGCACACATAAGAAAGAAGGATACTGTGAGGCATTGACTGTCTACTGCAAACAATGTGGAAATAGAATAACCTTCTCTTGGTACCATTATGAATTTTAAATTTAGACAGTGATCAAATAAATCACTTGAGTAGTATGCTCATCCCCTTGAGCTGAACTGGAATGCTAACCTGCTTAAAGTGAGCATAAGCTTTGCTGCAGTGGATTAGGACTCATGTGAAGTGTTTAAATAACAACAATAAAATTAGAAGACTTTCAAATATGCAGTATTATGGGATTTTTGATTCTATGTGTTTTCTTTTTCTTTTTTTCTTTTTCTTTTTCTTTTTCTTTTTCTTTTTCTTTTTCTTTTTCTTTTTCTTTTTCTTTTTCTTTTTCTTTTTCTTTTTCTTTTTCTTTTTCTTTTTCTTTTTCTTTTTCTTTTTCTTTTTCTTTTTCTTTTTCTTTTTCTTTTTCTTTTTCTTTTTCTTTTTCTTTTTCTTTTTCTTTTTCTTTCCTTCTGGGAGCCAGGATATTTTAGCATCAGTTAAAACTTTACAGTGTGCTTGTCAGAACTGCACCCTGTCACCAACTTTGAAACTTAAGAAATGCCTCTGGCATTGCAATAATACTCTAGATATCGGTAAAGCTGTTGTTCTTTCAGACATGTGCTCTAACTAAATGGAAAGCTCAGCAAAATGTTTTTTATTAAGAATTTCTAAAGAGACAAATAAATTTATGAGGTAATTGTAGAATTAGAGTATAACAATACTGCAATGCAGATGCATTTTCACCTTTAAAAATACAAATATTTTCAGTATTTCTTGTAGTGAGTGAAATGTGAGCCCATGTGAATTTGTGTGTGCATGCAAATCTATAACAACCATTAATCACCAAGTCAAGCTCATTTCTGTGAAATGGGCAACGTATTTTGGTGTGGGTTGTAGAAATTTGGCCATGTGCTTTCTTTCATTCTCAGCATCTCTCTGCTTGAGTGATAACTTGAAAAACCTCAGTGTCGCTTACATTACAAACCACAAATCCACACAGAGTTATGCTTGCACTGTTCTTGAAACCTGCAAGGTTTTTCTTGTAAGAGAGTGAAGTTTTTATTGGCCTTGAGATCCCTTTCAGCAGAACACTCCTAGGATCTAAGCCAGGGTAGTTCATTCCTGAATTCAGCATCCATAGGTGATGGGGCTGGGGAGGGACAGTACAAGCAACATCATCATTGCTGCTGCTCTTTTTGCTATAGTCTCTTTGCATACATATTCTTTGCAGTTATAATTTTCAGAATTTATGGGTAAACTCTGACAAGTTCTTATAAAATTTCACTATCTAGCTTCCAGGTTTGAAAGTAACCCTGGCTGTATGGGTAGTTTCATGGTTGCTGTTTGCCTACAAATTCAAGAGGACAACACTGCATAGTGTCTGACCCATAGGTGATACTTCGAAGACTTTAAGTGGCCTGGATATCTGGTGTGACTCATTGCTAAGGAGAACGTGGGATTCATTCAGTCTCAGTTCACTGTGTTGCTCTGCTCCCCTTAGAGCAAGTCACTTAAGTTGTCTTGTATGTCTCCATTTCATATTCTTCTCAGAGCATAATGTTTGTGCTGCACCTTGAGGATTTATAGCCCTATTCAGTCTTACTATGCTGTTGCAAAGGGTTAAGAGTGCTTTTATGCATCTGTTAAAAGTGTGATCAGTACTTTATGTGAAGTGAATAATAAAGCTTATGAAGAATGAGTCACGGTGTGTTCCTGTTTTTATGCAACCTTTTACTGGGGTCATTTTATGTCCTTTTTTGCATTAATTCTGTTTTTTTAAATATAGCTATCATTATTAATTACTGAGAAGATTCCTCCTTTTAATATTTGTTCTGATCTCTAATAATCTTACTTGCAGTGTAATTCTGTTTTGATGTCTTTGTTTTGTGTAAGCCATGGCCTAAACATTTACGCATACAGTGAAAGTAAAATGAAATATAAAATCCATGGTCCAGTTATGAAAGGATGGAGATTTCATTTAACAAATTCAAAAGAGGTAGCTTGTTTAATTATACTTTGAAGTGCATTCTTAAATGCTGTAAATTCCTTTTATCTGTTTAACAAAGTCTGGAGTAGTAGGTTAGCTTATGCGGTTTTCCTTTAATTTATTATTGGGTTTTGTTTGTCTATTTTGAATCCTCTAGGAAATTCCTATAGTTCTGTAGAAATTTTAAATAAAAATGCCAAAAAGGAGAGCTGCTGGGAGTCACAGCTGTAGATAAGTTGTAAGCTTACTCCTTATATCATGTCCAGTGATAACTGGTTTGATTGTCAGCTTCTGACTGATGCGTGTAATTGGCTTTTGACCCAAAAGTAGACTGTGCCTTTTTTTTCTTTAAGGAAAAGGGGAGCACATAAATTAGTGAAACTCTTTGTCTATAATGTTAAAATGAATACTAAAAACTCAGTCTCAAATGAGATATATTTAACAGAACAGTAAGTGTAGAAACTGGCCAATAGTTAATTTTCTCATTGTCATATAGGATTAGGCATAAACCATTCTATACTTGTTCTTAAACTTCAGTTTAAAGTATCCTTTTTTTCATTGTATTTGGACCTTTTTCCTCTTCTGCTTGGTGGTGATAGTTTGGAGCATGGCTGTTAGTCCTACAGATTGCATTCAGACATTTTAATTAAATTCTCTTTTTACCATCATCTTTGCTTAGCAACATCCTTTTGAGAGATTCTGGGAAACTTAATACTAGTCTGGTGTGTAAAACAGTGTTCAAAAATCAAGGTATGTTGCCATATCCTGCTTGCTTCTTGCGTATGTCATTTAATAGTTTTTATATTACTCTCTTTGAGACAGAAACGTGAAGCCTGATACATCTAGTCACTCCAGCCTATTGCACAACACAATTACCAGTGAGACTCAATCTTTGGAATATGGCTTACCATGCTGGTGTAGATTCTTAAAGTGAATAGTATCTACATGGTTGTCTTGGATCCAAGCAGTTTTCACATTCCAAAATAACCTGGAATTTAAACAAAATCATTACTCACAGAAGCTCATATTAGTATTTTCCATTTCATTTAGTTGCTGAAAAACAGAATACTCCAAACCTGCTTTGGCACAGACCATAGGTATGCTTCAGAACTTTTTTGGCACTGAGCAGTTATTTCCCTAGTTACCTTCTTGTGCTGCTCTTGAGTGTCTTTCTAGGCTTTTGGTTTTAAAAGTTGTATTTGGCCTCCACTGGAAGTGTGCATGGGGTGCTGCATTCTCTGAGCAGACCGTACAGTTGTCACTCTGATCCACCTATGGTCCTGCTCTGTTAGGAGCTCCCACACTGAAACTTTCGAACACCACACACAGCCTCTCTTTGTATAATGTGTGAAGTCGATGAGCACTTTTCACAAGAAAAGTCTCCCTCACCCTAAAGATCAAAGAAAAATAGCATATTTTACTCAAACAATACAGGGCTTAACTCCTTCTTTCTGGAAATCATAGCTTGGTCTTCCAAGCTGAGATGAAGATCAGTTGGTTGTAGACACTACTTGTTTTCCATTGTTGATAAAAAGTGAATTCCATGCTGTCCCCGAGAGTTTCAGCAAATGCTTAGCTATCAATGGTGGTTTTAGTTGCCCATTTTAATTTAAATGCTCTGAGGTTTGTGTTCCCCTCAGTTTCCTTCTCTTCTCTGACAGCCTTGGCCCTTGTGCTTTTGTGGTACCATTCAAATATTTTCTCTGCTGCAGAGTCTGTTGTCCAATAGCTTTTTTGGGGGTCTTTTTGATGAGTTCGATTCTTTGTTGCAGTTTAATTTTCAGTGGAACAAACCTCTGATTTCCATGCATTCTTTGTGATTGTGCCCATGTGTTTCACTATAATTGTTTACACATGGTTGTATTATTGTGCTCTCACTGTATTTTGATGGTAAGTCTTTGATTAACCTTGCTAAGAGTGGATTCAAAGCCTTTAAGATTCTGTTCTAAGTTCAGGAAAGGGAGCAGTTTTGTGAAATCAAAGCTGAATTTGAAAATCCTGAATTGTTTCTATGAATGCTTGGAGTGAAGAAATAATGTTCCAACTATCAAACCGCACAGTTCTCTCTTAGACTCTACAGGGATGAGAAGAAGGAAATATGGGTAACTGTAGTTGTCTTGGGTCTTGGTTCACTGAGGAAATTGAGGAGGAAGAGGAATGAATAGTCATTTTTCTTTACAAAAAGTACATAGGAATTATAATCATGTTGAGGTTAGTTATTTTTTCAAACCTTCTTGAATTAAAGAATTTTCATATATCGGTATGTCAGATCTTGCATTCTGTCATCACAGCTGACAAAAGGAGAGATTTTGATTCACAAGTGAAAATAGGCTGTTTGAAAGAGCCCTGTGATCTTGCCAGTTGTACAAGAGTTTTCTGGAGAATTACTATCTTTCTATTAGCTAAGAATAGCGTTGTCTGTTTAGCTGATTGTGCAATCCATTGTCATGTGCCCATTCATGTCTAGATAGAGATTCTTAGTCATTGTCATTTATTAGTGAGGCCACTTTGGAACACAGGCAGAGTTTTATGTTCTGTTTGCTCCACCAATTTTATAGACCATGCTGGATACTTTTTATTTCTTCCTGGTAAGTAGTGATCATGAACTGTTTTACATGGTAGTATCCTTGTTCCTGGCAGGCTTTCTGCTGCCTGGCCTATGAATCACAACGAAATAAATTTGCCTTATGTTTTACAAAGTGTTGTACAGAATCATAAAATAATTGATTGAAAGAGAGATCCAGAGTTCTTCTGGCCCAGCCTTTCTCTCTGTCAATATAGGTCAGAATAGATCTACAGCATGGTATGAAACATGTAACACTCAGGTTTAGCTCATTAATGCATGGGAAGCTTTGATCTTTATTGGCCATGTCTGCAGGAGCAGCATATGGCTCTGCTGGGCAGGTAATGCAATGTCAATATAATATGTCTATGTTTATATAGTTCTTTAGTAGTAAAAATCTCGCAGGAGCCGAGGGTGAAAGTTCGGTACCCAAAATTTTCCACTTCTGTAACAGTTTCCTGTTCCTAGCTTGTGTGTTAAATGTCTTCTGATTGCTTACCTCCAGCTTTCAGCCCCAAATGCTAGCAATCTGCCTCCTGTTTAATGAACGTAGAAGAAGAAATAAACACACTGCTGTATTGCTCTATATTTATATTTGCATATATTATTATGTGCTGTGGCAATACAGAGACATTGATATTCTCTCTAGAAGAAAGTGTTTGTGGCGATTTCCCTAGGTCTGTTATTAGAGAATGTTTTTTGTTGCTGTAGATTACACTATTCTGCAAGTGCCACTTTCTCATTTTAGAGTTTTTGTTTTTAGGACAAGTAAAATAATTACTGGATGAGAAATATTTTATGATTGGGACCTCCTACAGCTTTATACTACAAGTTGCCTGGGCAGGCACAGGGATGCTGAGGTATACAATTTCAGTTGACTCTGTTCAGCCACCATTGAGAAACCATGACAGACAGTTCTCTGGATGTAACAGGTCTTTTTCTTCCTTTGTAGAAATTCAGGATGTGTAGGCTTTTGTATGATCAGAATCTGAGAAATCAACCTATCCACAAAATTAATTAAGGACAGGGAGTGAGCAAAACCAGCTCCTGGTTCCTGTAGCTGTCAGTGCACATAAATCATCTGTGTTTTTACCTTTGAAGCAAGACAAGAGCATGAATGCAATTAATGGGTTTGGCTTGCTCTGGAAACACACAGCAGAGAAATCGCCCTACCCACACCTTTCACAGATGCTGTAAACATACAAATGTTATTGTGTATTTCCTCATGAATGCATTCCAGCATCATTGTGCTAGATACAGTTGGATGCCTCAGGCAGGTGGCAAACCAATGACTGCAACAAATCCTTGTTCTTTGGACACCCAGATCAGAGGAGCAGCAGGTTTGCTCCTGTTTTCTTGGTTCCAGCTGACTTCTGCTTAACAAAGGCATTAGTAATGACTGCTACAGAAAACTCTAGAGGAAAACAAAGAGAGAGGGTTTGTCTGTTTTCCATGATTGGAAATTTAATTATAATATGAAAAAAAATACCAAGTAGATTTATTTTGCCATTCTGGTTTTAAAAAAAGGCAAAATCTCAGTTTTTAAAAAACTGTCTCTGCAGTGGATCACCAGAAATGTCTCTGCATTGTTTGATTTTTATTGTATTTTTAGTTCTACCTTGTTAAGTGCAAAGAGACACAGAAACTGTCAGGCTGGATCAGACCCCAGTTCAGTGCTGTAGTCAGCATCAGGTACCTCACAAGAAATTGCGCAACACCCCAGGTATTATGGGGAGCTAGAATTAGCTAAAATTACTATGATGCTCATATCCTGACAAGATCTATGATCATGTTTTTTAAAAATTCATGCCAAATATATTCATGACAAATTTAAGCTAAAAAATGCTTCTTCTTTTCTACATTTAAATATTTAAACACACTTATAGCTGCACTGGCCAGACACTGACACCAGTAATTCTGGGAAATATTTGCAAAGAATGCCGCTCACTGAGAGACTGGTCTTTGTGTTTGTTATGGGAGAACATTTTTCCATCTAACTGTAGAATAAATAAATTGCCTTTCTCATCTCTGTATAACATTGTCAATCAAAGACTTTGATAATTAAAAAAAATTATCATTACAGCTATATCTGACCGAATTTTATAATGTAAAAAAAAGAATTATCATCCTGATTTCATCATACACAACTTTGTGTAAAGGCCATTTTGCACGCTCTGGGGTCATATGCAGGAATGACTGGAAGAGTAAATCATCATCCCATCTCCATTACTGGATAAGGCTATTTTCAGTATAGGGAATATAGAAGAGGCTGCATTTCTTCTACTCCTTTTTACCTGGGTTTGCAGCATGTATTAATACGAACTGAAATTTACTGCTCTTTAGCCATCATTGCTGCATGTTCTACTGAGTCTTCTCCATGGCACTGGGCCTTCCTTCAAAGGGAAGAAACTTGTTTGGTCCTTCAGCTTGGTAAAAGTTGGATGGTGAATCACTTTTACTTGAGTATTGAATTTGGCTCTGTATTGTTTTATTACTTGATTGCTGAAGCATCTGAGAAATTAAAGGCAAGGCCTTATCTGCAATCATACCCTGAGTTTATCTGTTCAGAGCATCATGGAATATTCTGAGTTGAAAGGGATCCACAAGGTTCATTGTGTCCAACTTTTAAGTGAATGGCCCATACAGGGATGGAACCCAGAACCTTGGCAGTATTAGCTCTATCCAACGGAGCCAATCTCACCTGTCTCAGCATCATGCTGGGAGCTTCATGGGGATGCATTGGGAGAAAGGCTTGGTTTCAGCCTTTGTGCTGTAGGGCAAAACACTGAGGATCAGTGCCTGGCTGTAGTGCTGTGGTGTGGCCAAGCAGTAAGAGGTGACTTACAGCTGGGCAGAGTCAAGGGTGTGCTGTGAGCCTGACCTCAAATTTCCCTGGTGTTCTGCTCCCTGCAGGCCCTCTCTGTAGACCTGCTGTGAATCTTCTCTTGGCTTGCACTTACTGGTGAGCTTGTGTTGTCATGTATTCACAGGTGGAGGGGAAGGGGGGATGTGTGTGCTGTAGACCTCTCTTTCCACTACCTTCTTCACTGAAACTGTCTGATGTGGCATGTACTACCCGATGCAGGTATGTCCATATGATTAGCTAGTCTTGCCAGCTTTTGTCTGGGTTGCAGGTATCTCGCTTAGGGCCTGTTTCTTAAACAGTAGTTCCAGGCACGCAGGCATCTCCCAGTCTCTGACTATTTTCAGGCAGTGGTGACAAAGCAATGTCTAATTTAGCTACAAAGCTAGTAAGGTTTCTGTAGAGTGTAATTCGCTGTCATAAGCACTTCTGTTGGCAAAGAGCCATGGGGAGCCACTTCTAGAAATAGGGTCTCTCATGTTTTTGAGAATGTGGGAATGGATGACATTAAATCATGGGCTATAATTTAGATAGTGAGAAGTTTGCAGCCTGATTCTGTAAGTGGAAAAATCCCTTGAGGAAACACATTATGTCTATAATCCTGTCAGTCAGAAGATTAGAGAGCCAGTCAAAAACCAATTTACACAAATGGCTTAATAGTAAAGATTGTGCTAATAGAGGTAAGAAATTTAGCTGAAGTATTTTCCTGAAGGCTATGAAAATGTGGTAACTTTGAAAAATGGTATTTCTTTTCCAGAAGATGTAGTAGAAAAATGTTCTGAGCTATAATTAGTTGAACATGATGCTTCTATTGCAACATTAGGAATAACTGTAATTACATAAATTTGTGGTTGAAAGAATCCCAATGTGCTTAGCATCGGTTATATATTTGGATAACATATGTAGCCTTTAGGGCTCAGATTTCAGAGCGGGATTTGTTCATTATAGTTTGTAATTGTGTGACTATTTCACTGTCGCAGTTAAAGAATGAGCCAATGTGAAACAGAGGTGCTTCAGGTGACATTTTGAATCCTCAGTGCTAGGAAACACAGACTTGGGAGCAGGTTCTCCTCATCACTTTTGTTATATGGATATGTATATATACATATATAATCCTACTCGCTGTAGTTAGACTGTGGAAAGTCCTACACTACCAAATTTAGTCTTTAATAATGTACATTCCTCTAGAAAGATAAGTGAATTGCAGTGGCTGCTGCTTCTTCCTTCTGCATTTGGTAGGGTGTATCCTCCTTTTGAGAATGTGCTTTTCTTGAAAGAGTGGAACCAGGTTTTGTCTTGTTTCAGAAGTGTGATACTGATACTGTTCCACTGATGAAGAGTGGAACAAATGGATGGGCCCTTATTCTGTAGTTGACATGCACTTAAGTAGCTCATATTACATCAGTAATCGGTGTAATCAAGCCTTGCTAAAAATGACACATATATTTGGTTTACTATTTGTTACGAAATACTTGCACCCACAGTGTGAACACTCCTGTCACATCTAGGGGGTGGGGCTTGCAATCCAGGGGAGGCTGGCTGAGAACTTTCTGGCGTCCGCATTGGAGCAGCAGGAGCGCTTTGTCCTGGAGAGCCAGGACTGGAGCAGGTGTCAGTGAGGTGAAGTGCTAATATGAGGCTTACTCAATGCTTACTGCTTTCCTGAAGTTCCCCAATGTGTGTGTGGGAGGTGTAAAGCTGTACCCAAAGGCCAGAAAACCCCATTGCCAAAGTAGTGGATAGCTCTACCCTTTTTTCCTTCTGCTTACTGTGCATGCAGAGACCAGGCTGCGGTGGGGCACTTCCTCTGGGGAGTTTTTTGTTAAAACTTAGTGTTCACATAAGGGCCTAAAAGGCACATAAAATCCTGCTGAAGCTGGCTTCTCCTCATCCATTTGAAAGTTCTAGCTGTAACGTTGGCATTATTTTCATCCTCCAGACAAATAAAAGCTCAGGAGGAGGCATCAGCAGTGAGTCCTCTAAGCAAAGCAGGAGTAGCAAAGATGATTTTGAAAGTCATTTCAGCAAAGTGGGCAGTAATGAAGATTTTCAAAATGAAAGCAGTTCCCTAATGTGGTCTCTAATGCCTTTTCAAAGTGGGTAGCAAAGGTGTTTTTAGACAAGCTACTGCAATTCAATTAGACTGACCTAATTTTTATTTCTTCTCTTTCTGCTACATATTTCCACACTGATACAATTTAGCTTTCTTAAGATCATGTTATGGCCTGGATGGGATTTGGGTACAGCACTGTTAATTGACAGAGTTTAAATACCAGAAATGTTGCCTAAAGCTTGCCTTGCCTGTATGCTCATTTGAGCTAAAAAAACTTAAAAAAGGACTTTTTTATTTGGGCAGATGAACATTTATAGAAGGAAAGTAAGCGTTGTTGCAGCCCAGGGTAAATCCTACTGGGTGTGACTTATGCAATATATATATATATATATAGTTTTTTCAATTAGGAGTAGAGGTTATAGGCCCACTCTTCTATATTTATGTCATTCTCTTTGTGCTGACTGCTCACAGTGACACACTAAGTAGCACAAACTCTCACTAAACACCTGTAAACTCAGTCGTGTGCAGTTAGCAGAACTGGTTATGCATTTTAAGCGGCTTTATCTAGAAATAGAAATTCTTACGGGGCTTTCTTCAGCAGCTTCTGTTTTCTTTATTTAACCTAATTAAATGCTGATTTAAAATGCATTGACGACATCAACATTCAAATAAGATTATGGAGTGATGGTTCTAGGTTCCAAGCCTTTGAAATAAATAAAAGTTCTTTTCAAAGCATGAAATTACTTTTTCTTGCAACCCATTCCTTCATTTAAAATCGCTAATCCTGAGACTGACAATCCAAGCAACTATTTAAGCCTGAAGCATACTTTGGCCATAGAAATGGCACTGCTGTGAAGCAAAAATAAACTAATAAATGATCCAGTTTTATCATTCTTATGTACAGAATTGCTTCAATTTAACTGTGCCAGTGCAACACCCCCCTTTTTTTAGAGCTGTGTGTAGTACACATTGGTCTTTCCACAAGGTGCTTTGCCGATGGTTTTGCAGCTCAAGCAGTGCTACTGTGGCATTTATTACAGGCTGGATTGTCACATTTGCAGTGCCAAGAGATTCCTGTCGTGTGCTGGTGTGAGACTGCCTTCCTTGGCAGGTGTTGGTATTTACTTGCAGAATGCATATACAGTATTGAAACCAAAGGGATGGTTTTAAATGGCGAGAGACATCCTCCCTGTTTGCAGTCTTTGATCACTTCATATGTAAAGAAGGTCTGAAAATTAGGTATTTATTTCTCTGTTGTAATTTTAGCTCACTAAATGGTGTGATTTGTATGTATTCCAGGGATTTTAAACAGACAAGGCAATGCAAAGGTTATTATTACTCAGTATTTCTTTTGATTTTATGTTCACAAATGCTATGTATCAGATCTTGAATGAGCTTTATCAAAATTTTGGAGTTGCTGAGGATGAATAAGTCTAACAAACACTTCCTTTTTCTGCAGTGCAGTCCAAGATGACTGATACCAGTCCTACAGTCATGTGATTTCATTCTTTCAGTGGGTGGTTCCTCAGCTTTGACAAAACCTATGTTTTTAATGTTAAAAATCAGTTAAAATCCTGGAGCTCTATCATGCATCCCAAAGCAAATAATGATGCAGTGCTTTGCTTTTACAAATCACGTTTAACTGAGGGCCTAAGTGATTTATAGGAACTAAGAATAAATGTTACATCTAGTAAGGACTTTTTTCCCTCTCAGCTGTTTGTACTCTTTCTCAGGTTCTACTGACAGGGATGCCTGTGTGGACCAGGGACTGGAGCCTGTGCTGTCCCTTGAACTGCAGCGTGCTAGGTCTTTTGTTGTGGTGATTTACCATGTACACTTCCCAGATTTTGACATCTAGAGGCATTCCTATTTATTGTATGTATTTTTCAAATGGCACGTGTTAATAAGGATGAGCGGGGAAAGGTAAGTCTGATTTACAGAAGCCACAAAGATGTAGCTTTGTTCCAGTTGAGAAAACATAATTTTCTTATGGTTTCTTTTTAAAATTCTTCGTGAAAAGACCATTTCCCATTTAGTTTTATAGCATGATCCTTGTGATGGTCTTTACCTATTTGAGAGAGCCTTGAGCTTCTTGGGCCCCTGGAAAAAATATCAGGGCTTAGTTTTTGTGCTCCTTCCCAGTTTGATGTCCAACTGGGCTGCTGTCCCAGTTTGGGTCTCAGTTCTGGAAAGATGAGATGGTGAAGTGACAGGAAAGTGGTTGAGTTACTAATGGAGACCCAGACAGCTGCTAGATTCTATCAAATCCTGCCTTGTTCATGTCAAAAAGACATCAGAATTCATTTCAGCTGGGATGGACAGGCAAATCTGCATAAAAATTTAGTCAGTGCTCTCCTAACCCTTCTGCTATCTGATCAAGTTTCAGTCTGCACATGTCATTGTGATGAGATAAGGAAGGGGTCTGAAGGAATAAGATATTTTTGTCCTTTACAGGAAAGAAGGCCTTTTCACACTGTGCTATCTGGCATATTACCTCCTGAAATCCTTTAATTGTATCAAGCTGTATGTTTTTATTTTCTCTGTAGCAAAATGTTCTTGCAAAAATGACTTATGAGTGACTCGCTATGTAGTTTCCTGTCACAATTAAGTTTCTGTGATGCTGAACTGCTGTCAAGAGTCAGGCCTTTTCTCACCTATTCCTTATGCTGTATGTATTCAATAGGAAAAAGTGAATTTGAAGATTCAAAACGAACAAAAGTGCTGGAAAAACCATCAGTCTGCTGTCGCTAGAGTTTAACCAGAGTTCATAAGGTGAGAGCCTGTGATCAGAGGCCTTGACACCCACAGAAACGTTTCATTGTCCTAGGACAGCTGGAGCTGGGAGTGTCTCTAAGGTGGCCCCTTGGCTCTGAGTGCAGCACTGAAGTGGCCCCTGACAATAGAGAGGAGTGGTTTTCCCCAAAGGTGAGACAGAGAGACGGCTCTCTGCTGATTTCCGCCTTTCTTCCTGTAACAAAGGCTGTGTTTGTTAGTCAGTTCCTTATTCAGGTGGTGTTTAATAGCCAAAAACCAACACTGGAGTTGGCAAAGCAAGCCTGTGCCTTGATATGTAATGCCTGTACTTGTGACATTGTGTTAAAACACCAGCACTGCTAAAGCCTGAATTGGGCGAGGAGAGTGAAAACTCTTCACTATTGTTGCCTCTGGAAAGGAACACTCTGCATGTGATGCTGTACAAAAGGAACAAAGCTTGGCTAGTTCAAGTTACATTGAAAGATCTGTTGATTTTTTTTTTTCATTTGTTACTTTTTCAGATAGTAGAAAGTTTTTCAAATGTGAGAGAAGCGTGGAAACTTGGGAAATGATGTCTCCATAGGTGAAGCCTGAGAAGAAGGAAACAGGTGGCAAACATCAATATGAGGGAAATTACCTGTGTGTTTTGGGTGGAGCAATGACTGGGGAGGACAGCTTTGTGATTAACAGGCCTGACTAACTCTCAGCAGTCTAGTTCCTGCTGGCACTGCCTGTCTGTGCTCTCTGTTGTTCTGGTAGTGGGTGCACTGCCAGAGTGGTCCATGGGACACAGCTCTGGTCTGGCTCCAGATGCAGTCAAGAGCCACTCCACGGCAGAACTATTCACAACTTCCTACCTAGCTGTGTGCAATATTAGTGTTTTTACACATAAGATTTTGCCTAGCAAAATCTGTTCAGTTGTATTATGTCCTGTTACTGGGCTTGACAGCAGCATGCTACTGGTAGATCCCTTCTGTCTGAGCCAGGCAGCTTGACAGCCACATTATCCCAAGCAACTTTTAACGTTCACAAACTCGGTGTTTCCTTGACTTTGGAGAATCCCTGCTGCTCCGGTTGAGCTCTGAGCCACCTCATGCCCAGTGCAGACACTGGAAACCACTGCTGCCAAAGCCACATGAGGCAGTGGTCACCACAGGTTGTGTAATAACCTCCTGATGACACCCATCACTTGGGATTTCAGGTACCTGCAATTATGTGCCTCCTAAACCCAAAGGGATTAAAACCCAGAGCATTTATTTCTCAGGGATTATAGATTCTTTAAAAATAAGCAAGACGGGATTGGGTTGTGCCTCCTTATTCTCTCTAAAGTAAGGATGTGCCAGAAGCCTGGATCCAGTCTGGAACAGTTTAGGTAATCTATAAATGTTTAAATAATGTTATGTGTTTTAATCCTGTTGTTAGGTGTCTCTGGGACAGCCAGAGCAGTGAGGCCTTTATCACTTATGGTGCCTGTAGATGCTGCTGTAACACAGACAAGGAAATGCTGCAAACCCCTGATGGTAGCTCAGAGACAAGGCACCTATAGCCTCCCTACATGGACAAATCCTGCAGGAAGGGAGTGGGCAAAACCCTGAAGTGTCATGGGAGCTGGGTAATTGCACACTGCGAGTAACAAACACCTCGGAGTCTGCCAGGTGTCTCTCCTGGGCGCTTCAAAAAGGCCATTCATGGAAAGCTTTCTGGTAGTATGTTGCAATCTTACTTCCATACGGAGATCTGCAGGCCTCCTGGAAAGCAAAAGAAGTGCCTGGAAAAAGTAGTAGGGTAGAGCTCAGGCTCTGTTTCAGGCAAGCCTTTCTTACCAGGCCTTTCAAAAAGGTTTATTGACATGAAGGCTAAATCATATTTTGTTGTGTTTTGCTGGACTAGAAATAGAGTGTTTCTCAGTGATAGAAAAGTGAATTGGCTCCATAAAGAGAAGATTTTTCTCAAACCAGGCATTTCTAGCCTTTATTATCCACATAGGTGTGTTATTTTTCCCAAGAGAGGAAAGTACCAAACAATCTCTCTGTGTGGGAAGGTAGCATGGTATGGGGGTGAAGCTAGTTCTGCAAACATGCCTATTTCAAATACCACTCTAGAGAGAGGCTGCAGATTTTTGGAGACTGGGTTCCATGTGGCAGGTGGGAGGGGGTTTCTGTGCTATTGATTAATTTCAAATTGTGTGGGATTTTCCTGGCATAAATGCATGGGGTCTTTGCCAATTTAAACTTAATTTTCCTTCTGTCAAAGGAGCTGCAAAAGCTGTGTGAAGAGGAAGTTTTGTGCATGAAAACTCCAATGTCTGCAGGCCTTGATGGAGTTAACCTTTCCATTTTGTTTGGAAGAGGGAGCATGACTTTTCCTGGGCAGTAGTGTATTTAATAATGTAGTTTCTTTTGCAAGAAACTGTCTTTTCCAGAGCCTTTGTCAGGAAGCTCTGTATGGAGCACAAAAGGCTTTTTTATGATATCTTTGAATATTATGCTGGGAATGCCATGGAGATGAGGAAAACCAAAACAACCTGAATAAAGTACAAATCCTGCAGGGTAATAATAGACTTGTAGAGGTTGGGAAACAGAAGGCCAGATCTAGAAAACAGGAGGCTCTTGATGGACTCAGTCCTTGGGTTAGAGAACTTGTGCCAGTATCTAGGTAAGCTGTTCAACTGTGTTAGCACTGCACCGCACAGTGAGTTCTGTGGACAGAGCAATATCACAGGTTGTAGGAATGTGAGATAAACTGGAACTGTACAGGCCAGAAAAAAATCTGTTGTACTGAACAAAGAAACCTCAGTCTATGATTAACTTTACTTCATGTCAAGAGCAGAACATACAAATCTCGGCTCTTTCATGGCATGATACTGAACAATACAAGCCCTGTAGCACAGAGCATAGCGCTGCTGGATTATTTGTCCTAAATGTACTTTAGAGAAATTCAGTCAGGTTTAGTTTATGCTAACAAATACTCATTTAATGCAGCTGTTACAGCAGTGCAAACCACAGGTTTGCAATAAGCCATGCTCCTGGGGCTCATCTCAAATACTGGCCTTATGAAACAATCTTTGTGCACATTTGCCTTTTTCGCATCCAGCTGGAATGATACAGAGAATGGAAAAGAATTTCAGAAAATAAGAAGAATCAGTGGTTTAAAAACTTCATAATTGTTTGACAAAGGCAATTTTAACATGTGTGGCAGCTTAACAGGGTAAAGAATCAACAGATTTGGGGGGAAAATATGAAACTTTAGCTCCTTGAAGGGTAAACAGAGCCCACAAGGAAAAGAGACAATGTTGGTTTCACTATTTCAAAGAAAATTTAGGTGGATAGAGGAAAAAAAATTTTTTTCTGTGGCTGGAAGGCTGATAACTCTTTTGGGAAGATTTCAAGGTTATTACTGGATTTTCAAATCGGAATGCAAGCAGAAGGAAAAGATACTGAAACCTGTTTATAATAGCTTGAGTTTGCAAGAGTTACAGCCTTGGTTTGTTGCTGCCAGCCCAAAGTGTGTCCTACGCAAAGGAGTAGGTATGACCCACAAAGCACATGCTATAAATTCATCGCTCAGATAAAACCTATATTTTCCTGGCAAGACTGAAACAGAAGATGATGACTTAACAGTTTGGCCACCGCCCAAATTCATAGCTCCTAACAGATCTGAGAATCAGACAGCTATGCACAGGGCACAGTGTTTGGGCTAAGGCATACACAGAAGAATGGATTCTGAGAAGTTAAAAGTAAAACCCAGAGAATAGACTTGGTGCAGAAGAGTCAGGTTTGAAAGAAAATTTGATTTTGCTCATTTAAGAAAAACAAACAAACTTCACCCAGTTGTTCTGTATGGAAATGGTGATAAAAATAATTTTATCACTTTCATCATTATTCCTTATCCTTGTTGCCTTTTATTTGAATCATAACATGAAATCTAGATAAGTAATATGGCTTGCATTGTGACAGCTGGAGAAGATGCTTTCCTCATCAGAAGAATTTTACGTGTTGTGGGAACAAATTTGGTTTATTCTGTGAGCAAAATAGTAATATTGTTAGTTATGTCAGGTATTGGTGGTCCAGAGTTCCCATAAATGCCTGTCATGTTAGGGGCACCAGTGTTTATTACCAGGTATTTGAGTGAATGGTAAGGCTGGGGTGTGCCTGGCTCAGGCAGTTATTTCTGAGATGATCTTGCAGCCTGTAATCTAGAACTGCTTAGACCTAGGCAGCTGTGGGGATGTTTGAGAAGGATCAAATATGTGCACTAAAATTAGGAATCCTTCTAAAACAGTATAAGCCATGTAAGTCAGCTTCCTTATCAGATTTTATCTGTGTGATCTCAGATCAGACATAGCCTGGAAGTTATTAATATACCTGATGCATTTATTTTTCCTTCACCCTTTTTTTGGGGGGTGGTGGTGGCGTGGGGGGTGTCTTTTCCCCCAGTTTCACTGTTCAAGATGCTTCTCCTACACAATGCTGCTTTTACATAACAAGTGTGGGAAACATACCAGGATGCTTTTTTTACCCTCATTGTTCCTGAGTGTTTCACATAAAGATTGATCAGCAGAGAACAGAAAAGCATAGTTGCAGAAGACTGTGAAAATGGATAACAAACCTTTTAAAACAGAAAAATACTGAAAACAATTAAAAGTAACACTCAAAAATTTTCGAGCAATAACTCTGATAAAATACTTTAATAAAATACTTTAATACTTTTATGTGATATGACTTTTTGTCTTACATGAGTTCTTTTTGATTCAAAGGGGTTTTCCTTGCTTTTAAATACAACACTTAGATTAAAGTGTAAAGCATAGAAATAGTTTAATCTAGAGCTCTTTGGAGTGCAGGTGAACTTTTCCATTTGGTTATTTTAAACCAATTTCCTTCACAGACATTGAGTGATGATGGGTGGCTAAGAGAATGATTAGACACAACAATTTCATGAGCAAGGGCAAAGAGCTTTTACGTTATAATTACAATAATCATTTCTCAGAACAAGACAGATCCAAAGTATTGACCACTGCATCAAAAAGGTCTAAATGTTGCTAAAATGTGATAATGGTGAGATAGCAGTGTAATACAGCTGCATTTCTGCAGTATTATTGAATTGCTGATCTTGATTGCATTTGCAACCTTTTTTAGTCTCTCAATAAAACAATACTTGAAAACTATAGGAAAGGATTCATTGCTTTAAAAGACTTAGTCTGCCTGGCATCAAGATAGCTTAGTAATTTTTTTCTTGTTTTAATACTGTGCAAAAGAATGGGCTATATTCACCAAGATTATCAATGAAGATTGCACTATCAGGTGTAATTTGCTGGACTGTGTTTTGCCTGTGGAGCTGTTCCTGATGCTGTGATGCTGTAATGTATTATGCTAACAACAGGCTGACATTTCCAGCAGAACTCCTTGTTCCAATGACTATAAATGGTGTGTCTCAGGTCACACTATCATAAAACAAATACCTGCTGCTTGTGTTGGAACTGTATTTATTGGTCAATCTGACATGTTGCCCTGTGACAAGAAAGTCACTAGCTTGGATTTTCAAAGAGCGTTAGTCTCTAGAGGCAGATTTGTCTCTTAGGGCGTTTGGGAGACTTGGGATTCAAATTCTGCCTCCTCCTCAAATATGGGGGCTGATCAACCTCCTTCTGTCTCAAACCTGGCTTTCCCCTACATGGAAAATCTGAGTAGCTATGTGCTCTGGGATAAATAGGTTCTCTCTCACTCTCCAGGAGGAAAGTCCAGCCACACTGATTTCAGTGGTGCCACCGTAAAGCTTTATTGTGGAAGGACAGCAGGGAAATGAAAGAAAGCTGAGGCTGTAATTCGATGTATACTGCGTGCTGGTATTGGCTGTGAAAGCAGCAAGCTGAGATTTCCCTAGCATCTAGCTTTCTGCCCTTGGCTTTCCTCTGTTTTCTTACACTCTCTTTGAGGGTTTTTGATCATCTCTGCCCTAGCAAATCCCTATTTTTTTTACTCTATATAAACATAAAGTGAATGGAAATGTTTGTATAGAAGGTAGTTAATTGGGATAATTGCGCTGAGCATTAGTTTTTAATGTATATTGGTAAATATGAACTAGCCTTTTAGCAATCTGTGTGCATTCATCCAAAGCAATGGAAAATACTCCCAAGTGATTTTAATCTAAAAAGAGATGTTAAAGACAAAAAGTTGGACATGGTACATGGTGGTAGCTCCTCGGGCCCCTGTTAGCCTTCCATTCAGGGCTGATGGCTGTAGTTTTTTTCATTTACATTGAAAATGAAATCTTATGGTATTCTTGGTGTTTATCCCTTTATCCACATTTGCCCCTGAAATGGTGCCTGGCAGCTGAATCTGTATTATCTTTTCTGTGCAGATATAGCCTAATCATTACTAATGTTCAGTGGAGACATGCACGTACTCTGACAACAAAATTCAGGGCCGATACGAAGCTGTGCAACATCTGCTAAGTTCACATGGGGAAAGGGAGTATAAAAACAAATACACGAAGGGCACAGCTACTGAGATGGTAAATATTGTTTTTTCCATGCCACACCCAAACCAAAAATAGAGACAGAGGAGGCCTTAACAAAGCTTGATTCAGGTTCCTGACAGCTGACAGTAACTGCTTCTTTTCCACTGAGCTGTAAGTGAACAAGTCTGCCAGCTTACTTCAAAAGCATGAATTAGCCTGAGACTTAGGCTTCTTTCACTGTGAGTAGATGAGAAGAATAGCTCCATGGAAATGTGTAGTGTTAAAGTCATGTTAGGGTGATTGCTCTCAAGCTTGCTTGCCATAAGAGAGGAAGAGTGGATAACACTTCTTTTGGAGGTAATAAACTTCCTGTACTGCATGTGGCACAGCACGGATTCACTGTCTGGGCAAGTGGAGCAGCTGGCAAGGGAGTCTGCATTGGCTGCGGGCTGCAGTCCCAGGACTGGGAGGTGCCCTGGCACAGTGGGCCTGGGTCCTGGTGCGGGGATTTCTGCACCAGCTCGGCTGTGGGAAGGAGCACACAGCCCAGAAGGGAGAGGAGGGAATTGCTGGGTGGCTGTGCCAGGGTATAGGTGGTGCTTTCTGCATCCCAGGCTGTTGCACAAAGCTCAGGTGCTTAGCAAAGGTGCTCAGGTAGATAAAACTGGGCACTCCCAAATCTACTGCTGATAAAACAGGGTTTCAAAGCGGCTGTGGGTTGAAGGGGGAAGTGAGTGTAAGAAATAGAGTCCAGTCAACACATACAGTCATTGCAATAAATTCTGTGGGGAGGGTAGGTAGTTAGGGAAGGAACAGACCCGCAGTCTTCAGGACTCTGGACATGTGGCTCCACATGGCTCATTTGGGTCAGTCTCTGCCTCTCCTGCCTGAAAGCTGCTGTCAGATGCTCCGCATCAGAGTGTATCATAAGAGGACATCAATGCTAACCTGCCTGGAAAAGTGCCTCAACATCCAGATGCACTTGCTCTGAGCACGGCAGATGTGAAATAATCTGTTTTGTTATGGTCTGAAGAGTTTCCGTCCAGCACAGGCAAACCCGTGCTGCTGCCATGCTGTTTCTGCTGGCAGCACTATGATGGGTAGCACTGGCACCACTTGAATCAGGTTATTTCTTTTCTCCTGTCCTCTGCTGGCAGTGTGAAGATTTGATACTGTTCCCACTGGAACCAGTAAGAAGAGTTCCCAGGGTGGACTTCATACTGAAAGGGTTTTCAGTCACTGGGTGTGTGTTATTCTTGATGTGGGGTACACTTGTGCTTGTTACTCAGCTCTTTCAGAAAAGCAGATTGCCTGCAGTAGCAAGGCATTGGGCCTCGTTTACATAAAATCATACAACTAACTGGTCTTTAATAGAAAAACACAATTATATTAAAAAGTTGGAAGTGATGCAAAGTTGAGCCAGGTCAAGCTGGTAACATTAAAAAGAGTAAGCCCCAAGGAGAAGGCTTACTCCTCCTTGCTATCCTAAATGGAAAAGTAACTTGTGTGAGTTAATAACAGAATATTCAACCAGAAATATTTTTCTAACCATAAAGCATCTGTGCCTTTGAAGCAAACATCTGTGATAGAAGTGAAAAAAAGGGAGTTAAATAAGCCTGTATAAAAGTGGCAGACAGAAAAAAAATCACACAGAAAAACCCCAGCTTGGGCCTTTTTCCCCCCTGCTTCCTGCTGTAAGTGATTAAATGTTTGGTTTCCAAGCAATGTATTCAGTCCTTAATAAAATCTTAAAGTTCCTCCGTATGTCTAAGTGAAAGTGACCCAGAGGAGAGCTCACAGGAAAATTGCTGCCCTTTTTTTTTCCCCTTTCCAACAATCCCTTTTGACCTTTCTACTGTAACTCATTTAGTTTGTCCATTTTGATATCAAACTTTCAATAAGTAAAACTACATTGTGTTTTATACCTATTCTCCTTAGCGATACATCCTGCTTGCCAGCACTCTTCTGTAGCTCAGCAAAAACCAACAATTTTCATGCATCGTTGCTTGAGCATGAAGTTTTGACATTGGTTCTCCAGCATGATCAGGTGCTAAATGAGGTGGTCCTGGTTAAGGAGCAGTGGGATTTGGCCACCTGCTCTGGTGAGCCATGCCCTCCCCACCACGACTGTTGTGTGGAAGGCATGGGAATTACTCTGATCACAGGTGGCCATATATAATCCTCAGAAAGACAGGGTCTGAAGGAGAAATTATAGGTTCCAAACAAATATTTATTGCCTGACTACATTTCATCACGTTTCAGTGGGCTGAGTGTTTCCCCCCATGCTGCACCCCCATCCTTTGTGAAACATATCAGTGAAAGATGTAGACAGTGCTGAGGCCATGTTTGACTGGATCCAATACAAACACAAAAGCAAAAGACCATCCCTTCCTGAAAGATGTGAAGAAAGGCTTTCCTTAGCTTTCATGCCGTAGTCTGAGAGCAAATACTTTTAGCAAGTTTGTTTCCTTGAGCTCAGGTACAAACAACAATGTGGTTAGAGAAGGGCCTTGACACTCACAAATGTTTGCCTTGCACAGTGAACCACTTTTAACCAGGCTTTCCAAGGAAGGAGGTCATGATTCCCTTCACTTGAAGATTTGCTCTATCTTCCCACCTACCTAGAGCTGTGCAAAAATAATTTGCTTGATTTTCAGTTATTAGCCTTAAATGTGGTACAAATTCCCTGAGATCTGCAAACTGGAAGATCTGGATTAGCTTTTGACCAATGCTTGTCTTAGCTTTGGGGTAAAGAGAAAACTATTCTAAACTTCTGATAGTGTTTTGATTTTTATATTTGCTTGGCTTTCCCCAAAAGTCTAGAGAAAATTTCTCCCTTAGGCTTCCAATTGTCTCATCGTCCAAGGACTTCTCTCTTCTTTTGGTTATGAGCAGGAAGTATGTGATCTGTGTGTCTTCCCTGTGAAACAAGTCTACATTTGATTCTATACTGATTTGACAAAGCAAGAAAATAACTTGGTTTGTTTCATCAGAAAAAATAAAGGTAATAATTAGAGCAGTACAAATTCCTGCACTAAGGGTAAAATTGCAGGCATAAAAACCATCTGAACTACTAAAGTGCTAGACAGCAAGTGCCTCATTTGTATTCCTTCCTTTAGGAAAGGAGTTAAGGCTCCCTCTCATTCAATGGCCACTCTGTCTTTTTGGTCACAGAGTAACTTCAGTGTGCATTGTACCTTCTACCTGACAAAGACATTTTGTGTAATTAATCAACAAATTTAACTACTGAGCTACTAAGAGCTGTTTACCATGACACACACAACTTGTTTAGAACATGCAAATTTCTTAGAAGAGACTGGCCATGGCAGGCTGCTTTTGGTGTTTTGGGTGCAATATGCCTCTCAGTGAAAGCCTGTAGTTGGCTGTTTATTTTGGAGCTGGAGTGTTCCTCTCACTCCCCTGACATATAAATGTAGCTTAGCAAACAAGCCCCTTATCTACAAGAGGTTCTAACTAGATTTTTGTAAATAATACAGGCTCAGAAGTCAGTTATAGTAAATTTGGAGCAGTTCTTCTGAAGTGTAGTGGTTTATTGCTATGCTTCCACTGGCACAGTTGTGAGTGAGTCTGTCAGGACATTGGTACAACAAGTTTGATAAAGAGGTACTTAATGGCTCAGGCTGATCTCGGCTGTGCTTGGGTCCTGGCCCTCCTCAACATGAGACCTACTATGTTTCAAGATGGGCACCCTGAAAGTTAATGACAATTTTTGAAGTGCCACTGGCAAACTTGTTTGGACTCAAATTTATTTTAAATACTGGTAATGACAACCCTTTTTTTCTTCCAAAGAAAGTTGAGAGCTTACCTGAAGCAAGTTGCTTCAGGTATTATTATTCTCCACTTCTTTTAGTATATCCTAACATTATGTGGAAAGAAGAAAAACAGATGTGTTTTATAGAATGAACTGTGGAAAAATTGCATTGCTGGCCATCAATACCCAACCATTGTAGGAGCAAAACAATGAACACCACTTGCTGCTTTTGTGCAGTAGGAATCCTCAGGATGTGGCAATCCTATGATGCACTAGAGATCTTTCAGTAAATTTGGATTCTGTAACCCTATTGAATGCAGTCTTTAACTAAATTCCTATAAAGGCATTAAAATACTGAGTATTTAGAATGCTATCGGAAAACAATTACAGTTTAAAGAAAATTGTGATGAGAAAAAGATCTTTGTGATAAAAATGCTAATGCTGTAGCCTGGAAAACTCCTTCAGCGCAAGTAAAAAAAAATTAGCTCCCGCAATATTGCCAACAATTGTCAGTGAAATTTTATCACTCCATGTGAAAACTGATATGCTTTAATGAAGTCTAAATTCTCGATTTAAAATAAACTGCTTTTAACTGACTTTCCTCTTACTCCCTATTTTGTAATTTTTTCTCCTTTTATGGAGCACTGCAGTACTCCCCACCTGTCTTTCATTTGTTTTTGTAAGAATTTATTTTTAAATGTACCAAATTCTAGGAGGGGAAATTAGAAATCATGTAAATTCAGTGAGGAAGCCAAATCCTTTAAAATACACTTGGATTAGTGCGACTGAAACAATGTGCAATTCATGACACAAGGAAGTTAGAAGAGTTCTAAATCCCTTCATTTCAAACATCAAAGACATAGTAACTCCTCCTTCACCCCACATACTCCAACTCAACCATTTCAGTAACTAAGAGATCTTTAAAAACATTTGCTTTTTAAATAGATTTGGCTTAAAAATTGTTTTCTTTGAATTTCCACTGAGCCAGCTGTATTTCTGCGTGTAAAAACAATCCTGACTCTACAACAGGTGGAACAAGTGAGATCAGATATTTTCTTGTTCTTACAAGGTACAAAAGAAAGAGAGTACAAAATATGCCCTATAAACAGTTTCACTAGAAAGCAAAATGTTACAAGTTTAAAAGAACTTTTCCTACCTGTAGCTTTAGTGTGGATCAGGAAGTGTAGCCTTTCCTGATTACAATCTTCCATGGCTTAGCTTGGCTTCTGCATTTGAATGTTAAATATGTAAGAATGCCTTGTTTAGCCCTGGGAGTTTGCATGACCTCTTAATGAGACATTGTAGTTAGTGTCATTGGGTATTAAGGCATCATGTGACTGCAGATGAAAATAAAATCCTTTAAAGTTTGTATTTAATACTTCCTAGAATCTGTAACCCTTTACCTGCAAGCTGGATAAAAACCTGATAGAACTCACCGTTTTGCGGTCAGGGTTAAAAAAAGAAGTGGAAGAACACGTGCCAAATAATTCCTTTCCTCCGGGACGGTCACAACGACCACAACAAAGTCCGAGCCTGTCAGTGTATTCACATGCTGCCATTTGCATATTCTTAAAATTAAATCTTCCCATATCACAAACAGTGCTGGAGGGATTTGGCAGAAAGCTCGTCTGTTACTTGTTGCCTGGCAATGACGTTTATTCCCCACTGTTTTTTGTGATTCTCTATAGAGAAATTCAGCTTTAAGGTGTATTTGCAGGCGTCACGTCACATTTACCTATGAAAGCTGCCGACTTTCCTGGAGTCATTTTGATTTGAGTGTGGCGTTTCCAGAAGTGATATGAAAGATGTTCTGTTGCCACAACCAGTTAAGAGAGTTTTCCCTGTGCAGGAGGAGAGATTTAACTTAGGCAAGCACCTGGGTCATGTGTAATCTTTAACATATGTCAGTGTACCTGGAAACTGTAAAACAAGCTCCTGGAAAGAACTGGCACTAAGATTGCGTCACCTAACTGCCTGTGTCCCAGCTGGGGGGTGCAAGGCAGGGCTAACAAAGCCTTCTCGATAGTACAACTAAATCTCTTTGGTGCTGTTGTTGTGTGGGTTTTGTTTTTGGCTGTTTTGTTTTGTTTTGTTTTGTTTTGTTTTGTTTTGTTTTGTTTGTTTGTTTGTTTTTTGTGGCGTTAAGCCTCACGGAAGTACTTATATGAGGTTTGGCTGCTGTACTGAGTAAGTGTGCTCTCCTCACTCTAAGTAATGCCGCATTCACAGTTGCCTCCCTGCCTTGCAGGGATTGCATCCTTCCCTTCCCTGTGGAAGGAGGGTGCTGGATTTCTGCTTACCTTTCTCATGCAAACTATCATTCTAAAATCACCATGGGCTAGGTTTGCCCTGCTGTACTTCCCCTCGTATCCTCTGCAGTGAGCTGAAGCTGAGACTGTCAAGCTCATGTCAGCAGTGGGCTGGGGCAGGCAGGGGCCGTGCCCGGGAGCAGCGACTCAGATGCGCCACCTGGCCCCAGCCTCCCGCGGCAGGAGCCAGCACACGTAAGGGGTGAAACGCCGTGTGCCAGCAAAGAAATCATTAAAAGCTGATTTGGATATTCTTATTTTAAGCAGAGAACTGTGTCATAACGTAAAGACCAAGTATCATTTGCAGGCTATGAGCTAGCGTGCTGCAAAGCTCTGCAACTGTTCTTTGGCACATTTTAAATATTTTTCTCCTGCAAACGATTAGTTTTAGCTGAAAATGGACTTCAAGGGCCAGGAAGTTTCTTAGTACAAAACCGTCACTAAAGTCCCCAAAGGCTCTCTGGTCCGTAAGTAAAGAATTGCCAGGCTAACATATCCCCAAGTTGTGAGAGAAGGTGAGGGAGGCGGGAGATGCAGTTTGGGGCTACCTGTGCAGCATGGATCTGCTGCTGTGTGCAGCCCTGTGCACGGTGTGCGCTTGGACCCGGCTCTTGGCCCTGCCCAGCCGGAGCTCACCCCATGGCCAGCTCGGCGGTATTTTGCCGGTGCTATTCTGCCATTGTACTCGTGGCTACTGGGATAATGAGGAGGGCTAACAGGCCGAGAAATGTCACAGTCGAAAAGCTGCGTTTTAAGCCCGGAGGTCACTCCAATCAAACACAGTGAGGCTGCCTTCCCCCTTCTCCTGATGCTTGGCATCATTTTCAGACCCCTTCCACGTCTACTGTATTTTGTGTTGTTCCACAGACTGTTCATTCTTGAGATTTCTCGAACCAACACCCGGTATTTCTGTCGTAGTAGAGAGGTTCTGCCCCAGCCCCTGCAATCCGAACCGTGCTGTGCTTCTGAAACCTATCGTTTTCTATGAGTATGTGCAAACTGCTAGGATCTTTTTGGGTTGGTTGCCTAACAGGTTTTCACAGATGTGTCCTGCAGGAAATTATCACTTGTCTCACCAATCCATAGTGCTTTTTCAAAAACACGGGTGTGACACTTTTTCAAAGGAAAAGTAGTTGAGACATTCAGCCTGCAGAAATACTCTTTTTTCTCTAATCTCATTCTTGTACCTTAGTCGACTGTTTTGGCTTAGGTTTTCTGGAGAATGTTCCTGCTGAGATAGAAGGCTGCCTTGCAAAATTGCAGCCTAAAAGGCTAACTTTATGACTTCATATGCTATTGTCAGTGTGATATTACAAAGGGAAGTGCTGGGCAATTTACTAGCAAGCAATGGGATAATGTAGACAAATGGCAGCAAACGATCCAGTTGCTTTGGGGATGTTCTGTTTTCATCCGTGCTACAGCATGTCTGGATTTTTGCTTCATCTCTCACCTTGCAATTCTGTGTATTTCACTTTAAATATGCTGACTAGATCTATTTCAGTCTAGAAGCTTTCTCACATGCACTGAAATGCATGTGGAATCAGAGATGTAGTAGGAGAGCAGGCAGATGATTTTATTTTTACAGTATTGTGTGGTGAAAGCTCTGACAGTGGGAACATGTGAACATGCCTTAAATCCATTTTTGTATATTCCCTGCTGAGGCTGGAGAGGAGCCCAGTGAGCTACCAAAAGAGCAGGTGCTGCAAATGGAGAGTGCACCACGGCTGGGAGGATGTCAGGGGCTTTGCTGAGTTGGAATGGGAGCATCACCCACCCTGGTAAGCAGGAGCAGCATAGGTCTGGGATGATAGGACAGCAGAGGCAGGAAGAAAAGCTGGGCCAGATTTTTAGAGTCACTTGAGGAAACGTGTGATTTTAAGAGCATGTTATACTGGACTGCAAATATTCCCTCACACTCTTCTGCCTATTGGCCTCTGTTTTCAAGTGAATTGAGCACTGTATAGCTTGTCCTTGATAGTGAAAAGACCCTTTTTCACAGAAGGGTGATGATGCAAACTGCCCCTTCTGGAGAAACACACGATAAAATGCCTCATACTGCATCACGACAATTATTCCTGCAGCCTTTGACCTTCCTGTTGAAACTGAGAGCTGAGATTACGAATTAGACCCACACAGAGAGCATCAGTTCATGTCGTAAAAGTCAGGAGACTACCTTCAAAATGCAAGGAATGGTGTTCCGTAACCAGGCTGGAAAGGTAAACCACAGGAAAAAATGTAGCTCACTGGTCTCCCTGCAGCCATGTGGTGATCTAGGAAGAGATATTGAGTAATGTCCATAACAGCTACAAGAACTTGAAGCAGGTTATATTTGTAGCATAAATACTTTCTAATGATTCTTAGTAACAAACTCTTGTTAATGAAACCTATCCAGAGATCCTAGTCTACATTCAGATGATTACACGATCAATTTTATGATTATATTAAAAAATGCCTAAAAAAGTATTCGGCTTTAAAATTAGAAGAAATAAAAATAGATTTCAGAAGTCTGTCCTTTTGCAGTCTTAATATTTATATTAAAACAGGTATTTTAAAGTCTATAATCAACAAAATGAAACAATGCAGATTGTTAACAGCTTTATGGAAGTGTCCCAGAGGACCCATTTTATGATGCATCATACAGACACAGTTTTTGACACAGAGCAAACTCTCAGGATTTTAAGCTGAAACAGTCTCCTCTGCAGGCAAACACAATTTTTGTAATCAATATTTGCTTTAAATTCTCTTTGCAAGATGGCTAAAACTTCTGTTTCTGCAGGTAGAAGGCTTGAGCGTGCATCATGGAGAAATCAGGGCTGGGGAGCCACTGAAACGCAAACTTCTGAATGCAAACTTTTCCAGGCTACATGTTAACCCACATTTTGATGTTATCTGATAATAATGTGAAAAAAAGTCAAATGGCCACAGGCTGTTTGAAATGAAGTCACGGGCTGTGCATTCCCCAGCTGTGGTGCAAAGGAAATGACTGATAAAAATATTTTTTCTAGCTGACCTCCGGCTTACCTTTGTCTGCCAAAGAATTTCCGGCTAATTCCCTGTTAAAGCTTTCTTGCAGCTACAGCCTATTCCTAGAATCTTCTGTGTCAGAAAATACAGACCTCATCTGAGCTTGTTTATAGATGCATTTTATCTAAAGAATAAATGAAAGCTTTGTTCTCGAGATGCAAATAGTGCTCCTTAACAAAAAGTAAATTGCTCTATTCCGGTGTAGGGGTAGAACAGCACTTGGTATTTGGATGGCTTATTATTGGAGAAACTACTTTGTTTTAGTAACACTAGATACACATACTTGGGGACAGATCTGTGAAGAGCTATGGAGCACTCAGTCTTGCAGCAGCCAGTATCAGCAGCCTGAAGCCATTCAGAAGCCTGTGTCTGCTGTACAGGCTCAGTGTGAGGAGTCTGACCCCTGAGAAATTGATTCAGAAAGCTAGCAAGCTGAATGAGGTAGGTTAGGCACAAGGTGGGATTCTTGGAGGTGTCCTGTGCAAGGCTAAGAGGACTTGATGATCCCTGGGGTCCCTTCCAACTCAGAATACTCTGTGGTTCTATGATTACATTATACTCCATTACTACCCAAAATTAGCCATTCTCCTGGAAGACAGAAGATGTATTTTACCCTTCCAGTATAATGAAAGAACTAACTTTCCAATATTACACAGGTAATGGACAGGAAGTTCAAGGCCAAAATGCACAGGTCAAGCACCATGTTTGAAATAAGGTGGAAGTTGCCTACCTTTGGGACAGGATCCTGGGAACTTTGGTGCCCACAGCCTCTTCCTATAGCTTTACAAGTCTGAATGGGAGTGGGGTTTCAGGTCACTTTTTTTGCTGCTTTCTACTGGGTTGGTCATACAAGCCTTCATGTCTGTTGATTTGCATACTGGCAGTATGCAATCCAGCCATAAATATCATCTAAGCATGGTGGGGGGTTTTTATGGCAAATCTCATTGTTTTTTGAATGCTTGATTTAGTTAACTGCAGAGGGAAAAATACTGGATTTTTTCCTTATCAATACTGTCCTTAAAAATTATTTATATACAGGCCAAAGGAAGCTGCAAAAGCCTTGTGTCCCTCTGCCAGAGTGGAATTTCCATGAAATTAAGGAACACACACAAGTTGGCTTCCATAGTTTATTAGTACAAACAATGCATACACAAGACTGTATATTTGTTTGAAGACTGCAGTAGATTTCTAATTTAACAACTCTGTAACAAAATTTAACTAAATTTGACATTTATGAAAATATAAATCTCTGATTGGGTAGGTTTTCCCAACAATACAAAGTTTACATAAAAACATTCAATATGATCTATTAGTTGCAAACAAGTTAGGAAAAATCATTCAAGTCACTTAATATACTATATTGGCTTGTACATTGAACGTTCACACACTACATTAAGTTCTAGCTTAGCATTCATTTCTTGGAAATCTGTGACATGGAATTCTGATTTAAAAAATAAGATTATTCTGTCTAAATAATTTGAAAATATTTCAATGGGTGTGCCATCTTTAAGATATGTAAGTAGGGGAAAAGTTTCTTATCCTTTCTGATGTTGTCCAGTATATATTTTTGCTTAGGAAAATGTAATTTTTTTTTAACAGCATTTGTCATTATTTCACAATTTCTGCCTTGAAACTGGTAAAACTGTACAAAAGGCTCAGAACAGTTTCTAAAGCAGAAAGTGAAGCTTGTATATATGTGAAAGTAAGAAAAATCCATTACAAACTGGACTAGGAAAGAAACCTCTGGACAGCCTTTACATTTAGTGGAGTATCTCAGCAGCTATACAAACAGTCCCAGAGTGTTTGGTCATTTGATCTGTATTTATCATGGGAAAGAACAGAAACAATACTAAGGCAAATGTTATAAGGACTAATACATGGCATGTCTGAAAACTACTAAGATTACTTTGGAGACATAGGAGATACTTTAGACTTTCTTACAACAAAATGTATAGTAACCTTTTAACATAAAGAAATTATTGTGTTTAAGTGTTCATCAGTAACGCCCCTTCTCTTTGAAAAATTTTCATTACAACCTGTACTAATACACACTATGAAGACGAAAGATTTCCCCAAACCAAAAATAAAACCCCAATCCCTATACTTCCTTTAGAACTTAGGACTTTTATAATTTTTATCACAATACAGAAACCTGAAATCCCTGCATGCAATTTAAAAAAAAAAAAGCTTTCATTCTGTTCATTAAGGTGAACAAATACTTCTTGCCTCACATGCTGACATGTTAGCAGCTGACTGGCATCTACTCCTTTCAACCCAAAGATTAATCCCAATTAAAAAGAAAAATAAAAGTAGGTATTTTTAAAATGATGATGGAATGTATCAAGTGTTCCAGGTTGGCAGGTGACATCTTGTCATTGCACCATCAAGCAGAAAAACACATTTTTGCAAGTGGGTATAAAGTTGACTGTTAGCTATAGACCCATTTAGGTGACTTGGACTGTAAAATAGTGGTCTGACTTCTCACCAATCACGCTGAGCTTCAGTTCTAGTTAAAACAGTCTGTCAACCACAGATACAATCACCTAATTTCTGTAATAGCATAACAATTTTGATAGTATTGCTAGAAATTTTTAATCAAGGCCCTGGTGAAATTCTGGACTAAACCTTGTATTCCAAAATTAAAAAAAAACCCTGCAGCCCATTTGCTTTATGTTTGCTTTCATGTTTACAGAAATGTAAGACAGGAAAAAACAGCTGGTCTGCCCTCTGCTGTTTCTGTCTGTCTTCCAAGAAACGCATTGGTTTTCACATGAATTCAGAAGACATACCTAAGCAACTGTACTATAAGCTCGTCCAGATGGTTATTCAGTTGTCAGAGGCAAAACCGTGTCCTCTGCAATCTATGGCTGAGCACACTTTCTCATAGCAGTAGTTGTGTTTTTTGGTTGGTGTTGCTTCACTCACCTCAGCCTCTGCAACTGTAATGGGGCTATCCCTTGCAAATACTTCTGTTGATTCCCTCCAAATGCAGTCTGCAGTCACTTTGAAACTATAATTGTGACACTTTGGCCTAATCACTTGTGTTGCGTTGTTGAAAATCTGACGGCTGTTTGAAGTAGCAATTTTGATTTTCAGTGCAGCATCAACCCGATCCACTACAGTGTAAGTACCTATACTTCCATCATCAAATCCAATAATAATGTTTAAATGTCTCTGTGAGAGTGCAAGGAAAGTGGGAGTTTTATAAAGAGAGCAGGCACCGATGTTTTTGCCATCTGCTAGCCTCATTACAATTAAACTAGAGACTGCACCATTGTCATCATCTTCTTCCCCACGACAACAAATGTACACCAGGTAGCGGCCATCACGAGACAGCCTCTGCCGCCAGATGACACCCGGAGCGTGAACCACACGAAGTTTTCCGCTGTATAAATCAAGCACATTGATGTTCTCATCACCACGGGTTATAATTCCTAGCTTCCCATTTGGAGATATTTCAAAGTCTTCCAATTTTTTTAAGAAATTGGTAGGCAATTGTACACGTCTGCAGATGACTTCCTCTGTTAGGCTCCAGATGTTCACAGTTTCAGTAGATGTTATAAATACTATAATATCTGGGCAGTCTGGTATCAACTTAATATCCACAATGCTTGCACCATCATCACAGCTAAACTTCTTTGTTATACTGCCTGTCCAGAGACTCACTGCCAACACTTTGTTCTTTGCCATTCCGACTACAAATGTATTTGCAGTTGTTATAAATGCATTCTGTAAGGCAACTAAAATATTGCAAACCCTATGTCCTGTAGCCAGTCGCCAGACTCTGGATGCATTTTGCTCACAGAGAGAGACTACAAACTGATCATTATGAGTAATCATTAGCTCTGAGATTTTTTGTCCATTAATGCGAAAGATATTTTCACCGCTAACTGTGTGCCATACATACTGGCTGCATTTATCATCTGACGTAACCATTATCTCTCCAGAAGAGGTCAGCACACAGTTTTCAACAGTACCTTCATGCTTGAACACAGCTTCAATAAATCCAGTGCTGAAGTTCCACTTATGGACAGAATCCGATCCATCCAATGTGTATATTAATTCACCTCTGGCTGGCAACACCAGTCTTTGGATAGGTTTGCCAGATTTGTCAATATTGGACATAGCAGTTATGATGTCTATATCCCAGATAGAAAGGACACCACTGGTGGATAAGGATAGCAGCATGTTATGGTGATTTGATTTAATTAGCCTGACTATAGTTCCTGAGATTTCCTGTAAGCTTGCCATACACTGTCCCGTATCTCTTCTCCAAACAAAAATGGCTGAGGTATTTTCCATTGAAGCAATTATACAGTTGCCATTTTTGGACAACACGGCAGATATAAAGCGCTCATTGTGTTTAGCTCTAAACTTTTCAGCCACTTTCCACACATGAGTGTCAAGAAGTTCAATGCTGAGAGCCTTACAAATTAAAATTGCACTTTGGTCTTCAGAAAGCTCTATGCTGACAACTTCACTGTCTTCTCTTCTGCAGTCAAAGTCATCTGTAAGCTGGGGTTTTGCGATTTCCTCTGTATTCCAAACAGAGAGGCTACCCTCACTGTCCACCATCACCATTTCTTGGGCTGTGTCCAAAATGAGAAGGAATTTCACAAATCCACTTGAAAATTCAGAGGTCACGGTGGTCAGCTTCTCTCCGCTGCCCAAGTGGAAAATGGTTGCGGTGTTCAAATACTGTCCGCAGAATGCATAAACCCCATCTGGAGAACACCGCACACAGGTCACTTCATACCAGCAGTGGAAGTGATAGAGAGGCCAACCGTAAAGCAGATCTATTACAGTAACATCTTTACTGGCCTCCAGCCAAGCAAGCGCATGGTTGACTGATAATGTAAATCCGTTTATGAAACTGGAGCCCCCTGCAATTCCACAATGTTTTGACCCCTTGATTTCCACCTCAGACAGAAGACAGGAATTTATGTTATCATATATCAAAAGAGTGTTGTTTGTTGTAGCCACTACAAGATACTTTTCATCACTACTAAGCTTCATCCCTAAGATAACTGACGGAGATGTTGTAATTTGCCTTAGTAACTGGCGGGTTTCTACATCCCAAGTGCTAATGGAGCCATTTTCTAAAGCAGCAATAATTGTGCTGGGATTAAAGGTAGGCAAAATCTCAGTGACATGCATGCAGCTGGATGACAGTGGCAGGCGCTCGGGGCTGTAAGTCACATCCATGGAGGAATGCAAAGGGACGATAGAGCAGTACTTGGGTCCATCCTTGTCACATTCTAGGAGGAGATGTCTGAGTTTGGGCAATGAACTCACTACTGGGAGTAGTCTCTGCTGCAATTCAGCAGAGAGTGAACCTGGGTATTTTACTACTTTGAACTTTATACTGCGGAGTGTACTGGCCAGAAATTTCAGCTCCTTTTCTTGAGAGTAAGTGTAAGCCAGCTCTATGTCAGAAAGTGCTTTATCAAACTGCCCTATTCTAATCATGGTGTATAACCAGCTGAAGTTCATGATGACTCCGTACAGAAGATCATCAGTTCTTCCACATCTTGTTAAGTGATGAATAAGCTCTGTCATTTTTCTGTGATTAATAAAAAAGATATCAGGTTCCAATGGGTTACACTGAAAGACCCATGGCTGATCTGGTGCTTGCCTGTCAAAAGCAGCCTGATCCATGCAGTGCTTTTCATCCTCGTTCAGACCTCTACTGTCATGGTCAGGACAACCACTCAGATACTGGTCATTGCTGTAAAAAGGTTTTCTTCGTCCACCTGACCAAACACCAAGGAAATACTCTGCCATGACTGTATGCATTTCACGCAAGTCCTCTTCATTGTGCAGGTACAATTTCTGGGCAATCAGATGTAAGTGCCTATTTGCCCAAAGTAGCAGCGTTACATTTTTCACCTGTCGCTCTATCAAATACCCCTGTAAGCCCTCCTTAAGTCTTGCAATGTATATATATGGAATTCTCAATGGGTTACTCTCTCTGACTCTCTCATTCAGTTCATACATAACACTGTTGTCAAGGGCTAAAATATCCTCCAGTTCCATTTCACTCAGGCCAGATTTGGACATAGTGATGTAGCCAAGTGCTCTTGACAATAGTCTTGATCCACATTTGTTTTCCAGTGACCAAAACAACTGCTCTATGCTTTCATGGACAGTGACACAGAGGGAGGACTCATCCACATCCTTATGAGATCTCCAGTTCCTGACCTCTCTGAAGGTTAAGTTCACAAACATAGGCAGTGTGCACTTGGAGAATGCCTCATTGACATAGATTTGTTGCCCTGATGTTACTTTCCTTTTAACTCGCAGCAGCTGATGTTTCAGTACTTGACTACACATCTTTCTGTCCCTTGCAGTCAATTCAATATAGTTACTTTCTTCATGAATAAGGCACCTCAGTTTTTGCAGGATCCCATGCTTGTTTGGCAGTGTTGACAAAATTATCCGTACTGAACGTGGAAGGTGAATGGGAAGCCACCAGAGCTTCCTACCATCATCACTATCTGTTAGCTGTTCTAAAGCGTCAAATATTATCACCAGTGGCCTGTGAAATGAAGACTCATTCAAGAGATTTATGAACAAGTCTCGAAGGTCATGAATCTTTTTTGGGTAACTTTGTACGAGGCAACGATAGTTGACTGCTAGCTGTTCACAAATGCTTTGAAGTATGTTCTTCAGATCTGTACTTGTTTCGGTGGATCCCAAAAATCTTATAACTACCACAGGGTCAGAATCTGGTCCCATCTCTTCTTGCAACCAGGAATAAGCCTAGAATATAGAACATAATTTAGTTTATATCTCAATGAAGCACAGTAACAGAGTTTATTAACAGTGATAGTCTGTATATAAATGAACATTTTAAAATATTAATGGTTGAATAGACATTCTTTCACTGGCAGAGTTCAAGGTGGGTGCACTGAATGAAATTCATATCATATATCATCTTTGTTTAGCACAGGTAATATCTCAAAACACCAAGACTGAGCTCCACAAAAAGGGTGGACATCAAAGGGGACATGCCTACAATGTACCCAATAAATCCCAGGGTACTCTTTGCAAAATCTGAGCCTCACTTCTGAAAGTAAGTAGGTAGAGTATCTTATAAATAAACTTCCTTAGACACTACACAATGTCATCCTTGATCAGGCACACCAGCCTAACACCTAAACCTGTTTAGCATTGATTCTGAATGAGTCTTTAGAGGACATGGATCAGAGCACATGATCTTACAAAAGAGTAAGGCTGCCATTAACTAGCTGGTTACCTTAATCTCTGGCCCATAGAATTACACTTTGCTTTGGTGTGCTGGTGACTTTTACTCTAAAACACTGCCACAAAAAGGAAAAAGTATCTATCTCTTGAAGTTTTTTTGGTTAGAGCACTTCAAGCCACTGAGGAATGTGAATTCTTTAAATCTTCCCAGTCTGTGCAGGCTAACACACTTGGTTCTACATATCTTCACCTCACTTTATGTTATTACAGTATTTTAAAAGAAAAGCAGAACCAGAGTCTCTAGGCTCACTTATGTACTCAGATATGAAATGAGATCTTGAGTTGCAAATCCCAATTTCATATATGCAGCTTATGTGACTCCACAGGAAGCAGGTACAGGGATTTTAAACAGTATTGTTCCGTCCTCTACTTCCTTCTGGCTGCTATGGCTGTTTCCCAGCTCACTATGCTAAATTCTCTGACCACCCTGCCAGGAACTCAATGTTGTGACTTCCAGCTGGAGAATTAGGTCTGGTGATGCCAGCTTGGTCTTTTTCTGCATCTTGTCCTGCCTTGCACAAGGTGCTTCATTCATTTCCCTGTAGTACTCAGCCCAATGACTTAAACAGCTTACACCAGATAAACAACTATGGGTATTTTTGCAGCTTATTACGGATAGATTTGTAGCCAGTGTATTAGAATAATTCTGAAATAATTTCTGGTGAGAACATGAGATGGCATGACTTAGAAAGACTGCATTTGTATTTGACTAAAACCAGCATAAGATGTTTAGATGGTTGTGGATTCATAGGGCCTCAGAGGCACGAGAAGGAAAGAGATCATTCTAAAATACACATTGTTAATTCAAAATATATTGATTCCTATTAGACTTTTAAGAGCTTTGATAAACTGTATTTGTTTTGGCTAAGCACAGGATACAGATATGTTACTATTGAAAAGTAAGTATTTTCCTGCATATGTGTATAATAATATGCTGAATATACATTTAACTATTTTTCTTTTATATATCGAGGGCTGATAGATCTGTTGAGAAAAGAAAGAATTAAACTAAGTTGGCCTTTACACATAGTAATGCTCTCAACATGACCTTCGTATGTAAGGTATTTATTTACCTTCTTTGCTGCTTCAGCTAATAAAAGAGTCTTCCCTGTGCATGGTCCTCCATATATGATAAGAGGGTTAATGTGTCCTATTTTTCTAGGTAAAACATATTTGTGAACTATGTTTAATGCCTCACATCTATATTCATAAAAAGTGGAGTACGTTTTACATAGCGATGAGTGTTGAAGAACTTCATCGTACAGCATGTCTGTCTCCGTGTCAAAATTCTGCTGCACTGTGGCTTGGATTATATCAATCATGTCTTCATAGAACTGTTTACCAAGTCCTTCAATGTAATGGCTCTCCACTTCTTGGGAGTAACCCAGTTTCATGTCACAGTGAGTGACGGATGTGTACACTCTCAGATTGGACGATGCAACAATGGTAGGAATGAATTCGTCCCTGAGCTTGATAAGTTTCTCATGGGCTTCAGGATCTCGCAGAAATTTCCCAGCTTTATGTACCACGTCCATGTATTTTCCCATCTCTGGAATTTTAACAAAACGCTCAATGTTGGCAATTTTCCGAATGTAGCAAACACACTTCTTTAGGAAAGCTGGTGTTTGTTTACCCAAGGCAAAATCAAGTTCATCTTCAATAGCTGGAGATGAAAAGAGAACACAGAGTCTCTGTTAACTTTTCTTTATAAATAGTTCAAGAACTTGCCCTACCCCCAACAGGCAGACTCCTGATTGCATTTGTTCTCTGTAAAAAACCAGAAAAAACCAAAGAAACACAGAGAATTTGGGGGGGTGCAAGCACAACAAACCTTTTTTTCCCCCCTTTAATTATATGAGAAATGCCAACAGAAATATATTTTCATGTTTGTGGAAAAGTTGACAGAAAACACAATAAATGAATACATAGAAATTTTTAGCATGAACTTTACCAGAGGAAAGGTATCTCTTTGCTTGGCTGTGTTTCATTTTTCCTTTCTCATGCAGCAGTTTCACAGCAGTCTTAAAAATCTTCTTAATCTCTTCTGATATATCTTGCCATTTGTTCTCACTCATAGAATTTGAAGAAGATTCCATCTTTTAGAATAATCCATAGTTAAAAAGTAGGTGAAATACATACATATACAACTTCAGAAAGTAGAAGCCTAACTTTCAAGGCCAAAAATAACATGGTAACAGAGAAACAGATATACTAACAAAAATAAATAGAATTTAAATGTTTTATACTGCAGATGATCATAATGTGTTCCATTTTAGAACTTTAAGAGTAAGCTCCTTGGAGTATTTTCTAAATCCCTAGCGTAGGCAGCTAATGCAATATTTTTCAAGAATAAGGCAAATAACACCTTTATAGAAAGAGGGTTCTGAGAACCAAGCCTGAAATAATGTTAATAAAGCAGCAGTAATACTGATAAAATTATCACTCCTTTAATGAGACATAATAATGATAATAATCTAAACCTGGATCTCAAAACTGAAAATGAGGCTCCTGGTACCTGTAATTAAGTGCCTTATATTAGCTACCATATTTTAAAAATACAGGATTATATGTGACATTAAGTTCATTCATCCATTGCTATAGTAACACTAATCTTACTGTCATCAGAGAGGAACTCTAATTCAAATTCTCTAATCCTTACAGATGGTATCTTGCAAATGCCATGCTGGTGCTTTCTCTGAAGCAGCTAGATTTTATTTGCTGCTGGTGAAATATTTCAGGGGTCTCCAGTTTTCCTGAAGGGTGGAACCTCCAGGATAAATTCCCTAGCAACTCTTACTTGTGAGAGCTGTGTATCTTTTATTACTTTCTATAAGTTTGTGAGATGTAACTCTGTGTTACATCTTTAAGTTATGTTACATCTATGTTACATCTTTAAGTTACAGCTTTAAGTTAAGAACATCTTTTTACTTAGTTCTGTGGTTAACTTAGCTTCAGGAAAAGTACCAAGATAATAATTTAATAACAAAAACCCCCAGTCATGCAATATGCACTCAAAAAGAACTGAAAACTCTTTTAAGGACTTCATTTTTTGTACACTAAAATATGTCCTTGGGTATATATTGGATGCATAGGAGGGTAGAACTGAGCCCTGAGAAATAGATACACTTTTTATTGTCATCATTAAAGACAAATGCCTGCTTTAAGAATGACAATAAACAGTTTCCAAAAATCTTATGTTAGATTACAGTTAATAAATTTAACGTATGATATGTAACTCAGGACAGTGACAAGCACTTGTTTGACTGTTAAGAGTTCTCTTCTATGGGGATGGAAGGCAAAATGTGTATTTCCTCTGCAAGTCCTGTTAATTGAAATCTAGCAAATGCACAATACAAAGCAGAAGAGCCTGAGTTCTCCGTGTTACAACATCAGGGAAGGGAAATCTGTACAACTGTCCCACTAGCCCTAGCAGGTCACAGATGACCCAAGTCCACTTGCTCTAGCTGTTCTCAGAGAGCGCATCAACGCAGGAGTTGTGTTCCTCGGTGCTTTGCAGCTGCTCCCTTCACCATGTACAGGAAAGGAGCACCACAACAGCAGTGGTTCAGGTGTGGACAGGGCTGTAGAAGTTAATTCAAAGACAGCAGCAAGTGCCTGGCCTTGGGGACTGCCTGCCACTGTAACTGATAGAGAAAAATGTTGTGAGCAGATGACTGTGACGTACCGTATTCTGGTAGTTCTTCAGCATTTCAGATTTTGGTCTGAGGTAATATGCTGGTGGCACTGCATTCTCATCCCTGCAGTACCACTCTTCTAAAATCCTGGTCTCTAGCTTGGCCTCTATAGCAGCATCCAGGATCATTTCAAATTCTGCTGACTCGACTTCCCCTGGTATTCGGATGTTCCCATACTTCTCTCCCAATAGGCCCTATGTATTTAGAGGAAAATAGCGATTAAATTTTTCTTTTTCATTATGCAAAAAGCATCCTCAGGATCTGAATTTCATAAAGTAAGCCTGGTAGTAGAGTAATGACTTTGAAATTACTAGGAAGGGAAACAGATACTGTGTGACAGGAATTACTGTTAAGGGTACTGCACTGAGCTGTATTTTACCATGATGACTTAGAAAATTTGAAGTAGATGTGTTGTCTTTCATAGTACTAACCGGTAGTAAAAATACAAAGGCATTCAAAAGAAGTAATTAAAAAATACCCTACATACCTAGTATGGCATTGAATCATGTATTATTGAGCTCCATTAGTCACAGGTTGAGATTATCCTCACATGCAAAAGCAAACTGAAATTGCAGCTTATATCAGCAACACCAAGGATCAGTGCTGCAGAACCACAAACTGCTTTGCTGTCTTCTGTTCCCTTGCTGTCTTTGCCCCAGTACCTATCCACTGAATGAACAGTGGAGCAAGGAAGCAGCAAATACTGAGTAGAAATGGATCAAACCCCATTTTAGTACCTCTGCATGAAGGTAAAGGTTTGTGGAAGTCAGTTCTTAAACTGTGGCACAGGAGACATTCAACTTTCGCAAATGAGGATTAAAATACTTGTGTTGCTCTAAATATACTCTTTAAAAAATATTTCTGTAGTTTACTGTCTGTAAACCTTTTTTAAAAATATGATTGTAATGTCCTACAATTTCATTGACAATAGTGTTATAGAAAATTACTGCAATCTTTTGACAATTTTTTTCAGATTTGCGATCATCAGATCAATTCTGCGTTAAATACTTGGTCCACTGAAGTTAGTGAGAATTCTTGCTTAATTTAAAGTGAAACTTTAAAAAATTCTTTCCTCATTTTAAATGTATTCAGCAAAGATCTTGAGTTAATGAGGAGTACTTAATAGAGAGGAACCAACAGTATCAGAATCTTGACTTGAATCAGAAAGATCTCTTAGTAAAGTAATGCTAATGCGAATACAGCAGTGCCCTAAAATGTAAATGACCATGTTTGTAAATAATATCTAAATATCCATTATTTTTAAACCACTTGTCATAATGAGAAGCTGTTTTAAACTATTCCAGCAGAAGAACACCCTGAAAATCAATAACCAATGATGATGAAGCCTGCTTCACTGATTATAAAAGCACAAAGCAGCAGAAAACTTTGCTGAACCCAGCTGTGCTGGCACATGGTACTCTGTGGCTCACCATGCCAGGTGCTGCAGCACCAGAGTGGAGACACCAGAGCAGTGCAAGGACACTTCCTAATCCTTTCAGGGAAAACCAGTTAGCTCAGACCACACCTGACATTGTGTAAATTAACCTGGCTGATTTTTGCCTGGACCTCACATGAACTTCCATGCTGGCTCTGATGGCAAGCAGTTGGCATCCTCCACAGAGGAGCACTGACAAAGAGCTGGTGGACAGGAACAAATCAGTGTCTGTCCACTGCTTAGGAGAAGCAAAGGAATGTAGGAATTGTGATAGTTCACACAGCCCAGGTTCCGGTTTCTGACAAGTCACAGCATCTGGGTCCTTCAAGGAGCGTCTCCAATAGAGAGGCTTTAGGGGAAAATGGAGTTTGCCTGGCTGCCCATTCAGATCCCACCATAGCTTCATTCAGGGTACACATCAAGGAGTCAGGAAAATGGAATGAATGTGTTCAATAACTAGAACTATATAATAATTAATTTGATGAAATGATACAGTGTTTCTATAATCTAAATTTGTTTTTGATTTGTGATCATTCCAGCTAGTAGCTCCCCTCAGAGAGGGCCATGTTGCTTCATGTAATGAGATAGCTGGGGAAAATTTTGAAGCTTTTACTACTATCATAGAGCCCTATAATTCTGGAATTCTGAAGATGCGGAGGTTAAACAAAATATAGTATTATTTTCCTTCTTCACTCAAGTGAGGTTAATAACTTCTATCGTGCTGAATTGGAAAGCCTCTTCACATTCAGGTTGACATAGAAATCTCATAAATTTCTCTCAGAGGAGCTTTTACCTTGTATAGAAATTACTACTTAGAATTCACTAGGCTACACTTTTTCTGAATGTAAGCCCACAGGGTTCAACAGACAGTTGCCTGAGCAAAGATCAATAGCTGGGCCCTTGATTAATGATACTAAAATGTCAACATTATTACATCTGATTTTAATGTATTGCATTTAATCAACTAAATTTGTTTTGGAATTATTCTATGTACTTTTCTGCTTCTCTGGTACAGGTTATGCTGTTCCCTCTCCACTGTACTATAGTTAAATAATGACTGATTTTACTCTAAAATGAAAAGACTTTTTTTATATCTCTCATCAGTCATTGCAAAAGATGTTATGTAAATAACCTTGTATCATGGATCATCCTCCTGACTACTTGAGCAAAACACAATAAAAAAGAACTTTGGTGTGATCCAGCAAACCCTAAATAAAGTGCTGAGCAAGTGTATCATTTAGGGCAGGGCAATCCCAGGTGCTGCACTGCAGCTGTGCTCCTGTTAGAGCCCTAACAGAAGTTACCTGAGGTTCCAGTATTAACACCTGACTCTGTGCAGTCATTTGAAGAATATTCTGGTAGAAAATTTTATGAGGTAGAAAACTCTTCATTGGAGTCACTCCTGTGCTTTCTGGTAACTTCAGACTAGCCTCAATCTACAGCCCAGTTTTACTGGCCCTTTAATGGAGGCCTGGAAACAAAACTTTTCATTTTTCTGGGGAGTACAAAAGTGACTAGCACTGGTTTTCTGAAGTACTGCAGTATCACACCCCAGCCTGGGAGCAGGAGGCACGCTGAGCAAGTGCAGCTGTTTTCTACTGAGAAACTGATGCTCAAATGCTGGGTTACACCACACAAACACACCAGGTTCCTGGGGAACAGTTCTTCACCCAAATGCACCTTCCTCTAGATGCCCTGCATGTTTTCCATTAGCAGTGGCACTAGTAAATTAAAAAAAGACTAAAGAGTATAAACAGACTGTATGTATTTGCTGGAATATTAATACACTATTTGTTTCTAAGGCTACATGACAGCCTTAGGATGGGTGCATTTGCCGGTACAGGCTGTGAAAATTACATCTTCCCATCTTAGAGGTGAGGCTTGGAAGTACTTCCTTCCCTTTGGTGCCATTCTGGTTAAATTAATATCTATCTGTGTAAGTGTAGTCTATCAGGGTACCACAAAACTACTCAAACCTTAGAGGCCTAAATGAGGAGCTCTGAACTGCACTTTTCCTTCAGGAGCTTCAGTGTCAGAACTGCATCTGTGTCAGAGGCTTGTGGCAGCCGCTGGAAATATCTGCCCCATCTCCATTTCCCTATACATTCAAGTAAATGCAGATTTCTTCTTAGAAAAAATAGAGAAAAATGAAGCAACAGGATTGAAAGTAAATATAATTTCTCACAATCTTTGTTGTTTCATACTTAGTCTGCAAATAAGAATTACCACTATTTCAGATCCTTTTCAAATATATTATAGTCACTCTACAGTAAGAACCTAAAACTTCAATTTGTGATACCAACACTGTAGCATTTTGATGATTATTATAGGAAATTATTTTTAAAGGGAACAGTAATGTTTACGCCGTATTCAATATCAAGAGACGGTTTTATATGCAGGCTCGTGAACCAAAATCTCCCACCTGGTGAGTCATTCTCCTTTAATAGTAAAACAACAAATTAAAGATTCATTAGACTGAAGGTGATTGAACTGTATAAAACAACCAGGCTGACAAACCTGGTATAAAACCCTCAGCAACCATTTGTGTCTAAGAAAACTTGACAGAATTAACACAAAGCAACCTCAGCAGTAGCCTTGTTAGCTTTCACAGAATCACAGAATGGGTTGAGTTGGGAGGGACCTCGGAGATCATCTACTTCCAAGTCCCCAGCCACAGGCAGGGACACCTTCCAATAGACAAGGCTGCTCAGAGCTCCATCCAATGTGGCCTTGAACATTTCCATGGATGTTTTGTTGAGCCTGGGGCTGAAATCACTATTAAATTAAGGTTAAAAAACTACTGTATAGATCAAGATGGGAAGTATTTTTCATTCTAATATTCTTGGTGTGGAAAGATATTACAATTATAGGTGCAGTCACAATAATGACCAACAGGAGGACACAAAGAAGATTTAGATTTGATTTTGAGATATGAGGGATTCACATGGCATGTCATATGATTAGTTCAGACATCATCACTAACATATTCATGAATTTTAATGCCATACATTATATCAAACCAGAGCAAGCTGAAATTTTAGATATATTTAATTCCAGCTGAGATATTTGGTGGTAATTTTAATAAAAAACAGCTATCAAATAACAGCAAATTATATTAATTACTGATTGGTTTAATTAATCTGCTTTTTAAAAAGAAATTATATATTGACATCTGCAAATGAAGCCATTTGAAAAGTCGGATTTGTAATGTTTTATGAAGTGATTTCAGGTACTTGTCAACTTAAGAGCAACAATTTTTTTGCCATTTTGCCAACAGAGGAAAGATTTGATCCAATGATCTTTTGCTGGGCTACTTGGTATCAGTGCTATTTCTTGGTCTTTGTCAAGACACGTGACATTGGAGTGCATACATATGTCCTCTCTGCCTCTTCTCAGAGCAGTCCCGGATTGCCAGCCTTTTGAAGAATAAGCATTCAAGAAATCATCTTTCAAGGAATTAAATCTAACCACAGTTAATTTTTTAACTTAAGATACTTCCTTGTGTATGGGACTAAGCACCCCTTAAACAATTTGGTTTTGCAAGATCCATGAGGAATTAGGAATCATTATTGTCCCCATGTGACACAGGAATTAAATGCAGGGAAATAAGCCTGGGCAGGGACTCAGACCTGGGACAGGTAAGCAATCGTTAGTCATAACCACATAGTGGAAGCTGTTTTTCCTAATTCTCAGCTCTGCCCCTCTTACAGAAACTGCTTACTACTGAAGGAGGAAAGCCTTGACCCTTTGTGATGAGGTCCTGAGTGACTCACATTTCAGCCTGCTAAATTATTTTAAGCTTAAACTAAGATCACTTATTCAAAGTAGAACAGCTGCATTAGGAGAACGAGTATCTCACATTATTGAAGATGTGCTGAATGCTTCACACTGTGAGCTGAAAGTTGGAGGGATTTAAGTGCTTTTAAAACACCGTGGGGTATTAAGTTCATCTGTTGTCAGGGGTTGGGAAAGGCTGTCTCAGTGATGTCCCAGAGCTGTCCTTCTACCATCCCCAGGAGAGCGGTGGATTGCAGTCTGGTACCATGCCCTGCCTCAGCGGAAGGCCTCGCACAGAAATCCGGTCAGGAGCAGGCTGTAGCTCGTGGGCTACCATCTAGAGCAAAGCGTGTAATAAGGAAGCACACCCATGGAGCAGAAGCCCTGTTTCACAACCCCCCCTGAACTGAAAGAAGGACGAGTCTGTAGTCACCAGGTATAAACCTCATCAGGCTTCAGGGCATGAATGATGGGGTAACAGCTGCATATCAAAGGCCCTGCGACTGCAGCTCCTTTGCATGCAAGCAATCTCATAGTATTGTATAAGTGACTGAATATTTACTGCAACAGAAACATGAACGTTATCTTTCCACAGTTTGCAAGACTGACAAGGGCTGCAAAGCCCTCGGGACTCTCCCCTGCGGTCACTTACTATTCATTGCCTTCTGTTTATCCTGGAGTTAGAGACCTAACTCCCTTCTTCCTCAGCCTCTTCTTCTAGACTTCCTTCCTTTTGTAGTAAAATCTTATGAAATAGAACCTTTTTTTCCTCTTTAAAGCCATACATTTAAATCAAATAGCCATTTTTGCTCAGACAAATATGGTTTTTTCTCTGCTGCTTACTGGGATGCTCATACACATGTTAGCTGATAAAATGTATGTTACTATGTAGTGGATCAGACTTCTATAGAAAAAAGAGACACATAAATAAAAAAAGTAAGTGAAATATTGACATTTATATTTAGCACCAGGCTTAGAAGACCTCAGATTTTATCTAAGTATTTTTTCTAAAAAGCACACTTACTGTAATCGGATTCCAATACCCATCAATTTCTTTCATTTGCTGTATTTGTAAGTATGGAGACAGAATCACTTCAGCATAACTGCAATAAATGCTCCATTGTTTTCAAATCTTACTTTTTACATGCATGCTGGCTACATTCTATGTGTTGTCTTTAATATGGAATTTGGAGGTGGTAAGACAGTGCATTTGCATGTGCAAACCTGCCTAGGAAGTCATTCAAGTTAAGGAAGGCACACAGAATTGTAACACATAGGCGTGTTTACCCTCCTTGTCTGCAGAAGTGTGGGCTTAACTGATATAACCAAATATACAGTAAACCACATCTTGAAAATCTGAAACAAAGGGTCCAGATAGTTTTTAAGGGCCTTCTATTTAACATCCCATCCTAAGAAATTTAGTACAACTATAGCTCTTTTTGGTTTCTTGCAATTATATTGTAACTCTGTTCTAACAGTATCCTGTAGAAATCACTTATGTGATACAAGATGTGCAGGGGCAGCCAGAGATATTTTGGGGAAAACACAAAGAAAATTAAAATAACAGGATTAGCTGGGTCCCTGCCTCTCAGGCCTTGAAACCAAGGATTTACTACCAAAAAAACCCCAGAAAAGAATGCCCTATTTTATTATTTTTTTATATCTTAAGGGAAAAATAGCCAACTCATTTCAAATTCAAAGCAAAAATGCTAATGGCTAAACAACAGTGACTCATCAGAACTAAAACCAGAAAAGTATGTTTACTTCTATTTATCTCAATGGAACATACATGTCAATTGCTTGTTAGGGCAAACTCCAAGCCTTTGTACTGAAAACTGAAACCGAGATGAAGAAAGCTGCAATACTATGCTTAATCTAAGCCAAGTTTTAGGAAGCTGGAGTTCCAGAGTAGCTGGTGCCCAGATGTCCTGAAAATAACTGCATCTACTCCTTTCTATTGTACTTCCAGCTGCAATGAGGTACAGTGTAAGGACCTCATGACAGAAACACAGGGAGAATGTTCTCCAAATAAATAAATATATTTGAATGCTTTTCTTGCTTATCAAAGGAAAAAAGTTATGTTGCCTTGGTATTGTCTCCCAAAAATACTACCATTACAAATCAAAAATGTAAAAAAAGGACAAAAATGTCATAATCTGATTTCTGGGATGTACAGGTCAAAGTGCCTTTTAGAACAGCATTTTTCCTCTTCTGTTAAGAATTGTAAGGCAGTGCAGCTAATCAGAATGAACCTTAGAGCTGCTGCAGATCTCCTGAATATTTTTTCCACTTTTACTACATCTCAGTATGGAAACTTGTAACTTCCTGATACTTTTGCCACTGACTCAGACTGCCTATCCGTAAAATGAGGCTAATGATAGCTTGCAAAATAAGCATTTTATTTTGAGTATTTCTATTTTGATATGCAAAGGATTTGTATTTATGTATCAGCAGTGATGGAACTTTTATTTTACACTGTTTGTCCTGTTTAGTTTTTAAGGGAAAAATGATACCATAGAACAGTATCAAACATTTTCATTTGCTTTTTCTCCGTAGGTTGAAGCCTGTGAATAAATAGAATTGGTTTTACAACTTCAGCTGACTGTAGACAACATAAGAAATACAATTTTTAATTGAAGTTGCCGAAGCAAATAGGAATCTGAAGGCATAATAAAGACATTTCTGTACTGAGAATTGTTTTTCCACCTGCCCGGATATATCCTTGGCTTGAGAAATATTGCATTGTGTTGTTTCACAGAACCATGCCCTAATTTCTCTCTTCTCTTTTTCCCTGGGGGCACTGCAGAAGTACCCTGGGGGTGCAATATGAGTTTCAGGAACCTGAGACAGGTCTTGGTTTCAGTTCCATGAAAAACAAAAATTACCTTGTAAAGTAAACTGACTGTAATTGGGACTGGAAGGATAAGGTGCAAGTGCTGAAGTGTTTTGCTGTGAGTACAGTTCCTGACATAAAAGGTGTAGAAAAGAAGAAAATGGTGGTGGAGTTTCTTGATGCTTGACCTGTCCTTCAGAAAATTACAGAGAGCAGCCAAATCTGGCTGTAAATGAGCCAATTCCCTCAACTCTGAACTTCACCCACAGTGCAGTATTTTTAAATCTCAAGGCTTTTCCCTAGTGGTAGGGAGATATGAAATAAAGATGAGTAATTTCTCAGGACACAGTGTGTAGGAGCTAACAGTCTATCATACAGAGTGAACATGCTTCCTCAGAAGAAATTCATGACCTACTTCCCTGATACACTTTGCTTCATCAGAACTCTCCTTTCTCCTGGCTGAGAAAGCATCAATGGTCTTCCTCCACTCTCTCCCTGTCTTCTACATGACTGTGCAGCACCAGTTTAGCTCATTTTGTTGCCTTTTCCTTCATAGCTTATCATTGCTGGGTCTTTGATCAGCCTCAGCATAGAGGCAGGTGAGAAAATCAGTCAAAAAGAATATTAGGGAAGAGGTCAGTGAATAAAGATAGAGGAAGGACTGGAGGACATCCTGCCTACCTCTGCCTAAAGATCTGAGGTGCTCACTCACTCCAATTCTCCTCCAAACAAATGTGTTACTCTCACTTTGCTCTATTTTTGAAATTGCATGGGAGATCTCTTGACAGGCATGTAAATTTCTCCTTTCACATAAAGCTCAGGACCTTGCAGGTAATTCCTACTGCAGTCCAGATTTCTGTCAGCTCTCTGACAGGTCCTGTAACACTTGACAAGAGTGGAACTGGGTAGAAAAACAAACCAAAAGGATTAGGTTTAATAAAAGACCGTAGCACATAGCCCAGACTGAAGTCAATAACTTTGTCTGTGGAAATCACTACCCTTCCTGCAGAGAATGGGAAATGTACCTTTCTTGGAAACAGCAAGGAGATCAATATTGTCTTTTAGAGGAAGACATGGTGGTGTAAATTCCCCAGCTTTGTAAAATAATCACAACACTCATCCAAGCCAGAAAGAATTGTGACTTGAAACCCTGTCTTGCATCTCACAGGTGAGGTGTGGCTGATGGGGAAAAGCTTCTCCTACTACTGCTGTTTAATGTGCCTTCCTGAGCATCCAGGGACACAAGTATCATGGATTGAGAAACAAAGAAAATACTCTGAGCCTATGAGTGTAGTCAGCTGGGAGGACAGGGCACTGGCTTCTGGACACCAAACCTTGCTAAAAGCTGACAGTCCTCTGCATTCTTACTGCCCTCTTTGGCGTGCTTTGTATGCAAGAAGGGGCCACATCTTTATTTTCTGTGAAATATGCTCCTCCTTGTATTTATCAGAAAGGCAACTTAGTTTCTAAATTCCCATTTTGGGATGGTATTTATGTGTTAAATGACAAGGCAAAGAGCTTAAACTGAGCTATATTTCAGCAAGGCAAAAAGGCCTGAATAAGACACTTAAGGGACTGACAGAGGCATCCAGTCTGTAATAACCTTCAAAGTTGCAGCAGCTGAGAAGGGGTTTTTAGGACTGCAAAACCTATCTAAATCTCACTGTACACACATACACACACTCCATATTGGAAATAGACCTATATATTTATGCTTTTTTGTAACACAATTAAGATGTGTGTTCTCAGTAACATACACAGCCACTACGAAGGTATCAGAAAATGTTAATTAATGAGTATTATCAGAGGCAGAGACAGCTGATGGTATAACGGAATTTTTAACACCCCTCCTGACTTCAGGAATACTGAAACTAGTTGTAACATGACATGACATTTCACTGCAAATTTCTTTTTTTATTTTTTCCCCTTCTTATTAGAGCTAAACAGACTGGTAATCATTGAGTCTACAAATGAAAACCTAGTTTTGTAATTAAATGCCAAGAAAATTAGTTCACAGCTTTCATAGAGTAATGCAGCCACTGAGAGCCTGATATGATCCATGACTGTGCAGTGTGGAGTGAAACACCCAAAATATTGTTAAAAAACACGTTTCATGTATAACATAAATGGAGGCCCTCAGAAAAAATTTTAGTATTAAGTGACATTAGTTCTAGGAGATGATAAGGCATCCATAATTTAGACTTTAGCAGAGTATGCAAAACAAGTACCAGAACATAACATCAATTCTGCTTGGCAAGTACATGTGGAATGGCCTATATTATTTATTATGACTAATGTCTTGATTCTGATAACTTTTATTTATGATTTTTGTATCTTCATGTGCTAATTGTTACAAATCATTCTTTTTTTCCAAGCCAGCTGGCACTGGCTTTTGTTATTTGGGACAATTGATGGCTGGTACTCTGAACAGGTACTTTACCAGTCTAGTTCTTCAAATATGAAAAGAAATTATTAGAAAATTCCTTGCACAAGAAAAGTATTCCTTCCCCAGCAATACCACCAGTATGATGGCCCAGTGAACTTCACACTGATGTAGAAGTGTTGGTCCCTTTTTAATGTTCTTACATGATTTGCATGCATTCCCTGCTTTTCACATGCTTGGAGGGAGAGAACCCTTTTTACTGTTTATTAAATTATAAATTGAGAGGAGTACACAAAGGACAGTAGCATAGCTGCAGGATGAAAAGAACTATTTCCTGTGAAAAGAAACTAATGATCTAAACAGTTAAGGAGAGAATGCAAAAATGCAAAAGGTATCTTTAAAGAAGCTGAACTGAAGGAAAAAACTTAGGCAAGCACCAAACCCTTTAGGCACTTGACAAAAGTTATGGATTATCTAACCCGGCATCACTTAAAGTGTTCAGAGTGTCAAAAATCTTTACAGCCAACTCACATCACCAAATATCACAATGAGATTGTTATTCCCAATCATATAAATTGTATTAAATATAAATCCATTTTTTCATAAAGTTATCATTACAACTGCCATAGTTCAAAACTTACTCTTCTTCAAAATGACCCAATATTAGTTTTCCATTTATAATACAGATGAAAAAAATCAACTTTATGAATTTTCTTAGCTTTCCCTTGCCATACTTCTTCAAGGATGGGATAAAATGAAATAGTGCCTTTCTACTGGGATATCTTCATGACTTTTCTAATACTAATTTTTGCATAATAGGTTATTTGACTTACAATTAATGGTAAGCATACAAACACTGAATACCAAGTACTGCCTGCAGGAAATAGCTCAAATCATTAGCCAAAAGTTTAAAATTTCTGCAGCAGATGCCCATGGAAATGAAAAAAATATAACAAATATACGTATATATATGCCACTTTCCTGAATGAAAACACTATTTTGCCTGTGCCATGCAATTGTATGACTGAAAGGCAGAATATATGGTCTGCCAAAGCATGTGGCCAGATGATGAACTGTTTTTCCAGCCATGAATAGCACTAAAGCATTTAGCATGTACCAAAGCATTTTAAAACAGTTTCAGGCATTAAAGTAATTTCTATGCTATGCAAAAGAGCTACAAGAAAAAAAAAAAGTAATTTACTCACAATAATTGCAGTCTCCCTTGTTTTCTAAGCAAATATTCTGTGCTTCATTTTTTCAAGGTGGAATGAAATAAAAAGTTACTCTGTGAGGTTTTCCAGTTACAAAAGAAAGAAGCTTATACTAATTGCTTGTTACATTGCATATTAACAGGACACTAACTCCAAATTAGCACCTTGCACTGAAAGGAAATATTTTAAGAGAGAAGAGGCAATTCCTCATGGATGCATAACAGTATCACTATGAAGAACATTGACATTTTCTCTTATTTTACCTCTGTAAATTAGCACTTTTCACTGAAGAAAGAGGGATCCTGTGAAATTACACGTGCTGATTATTTAAAAAAAAAAAGACAACAAAAGACCCAGCTACTGCTAGCTGGATTTAACAATAATCAAACTGAAAAGCAAACTAGTTATTTTTTGGGCAGGTGTTTCTTTCTGGATTTGTTACTGGCAAATCAAAGCCTCTCTGAAGTGGATGTCTGTATTTGAGAAAAGGGAAGGTATATATGCTAGGTGCAAGCAGCACTATTAGTATCTCTCTTCGAACTTACCAGCTGCCTGCTAAAAACTGTAAAGTCTGCTGTTTCTTTACACAGAAGCAGCACTGCAAGGTTTAGAATCCCCTCCATCCCTCTCATTTTGCAGAATAGCTGATGATGTGTTTTTGATCTACAGTTTCATTTGTAGGGCAGATCATCACATCTAACTGACTATAGTGCTACCTCAGAAGATGGTTTGGTAAAGCTCCTGAGGGTCATGAGAAAATAAATTGCATAAATCTTGTGCAGCCTATTTCTTCCCCTACACACTAAATACAATGATGGAAATATGACTTCATGTTAATCTTATTCTCGCTAATATGATCATTCATATTAAATATAATACTTAACCTTTCTGGAATGCAGCACCAAAAATTGTATTTCTGTCAAGAAGAAGAAGTACAGTGACTTAGCAGAAAATGTGTGCAGTCTTTGGACTGAAAATGCAAGTTATCTTTAGACTACATAAAAACCCATGCAGTTTACATGTTACAGGGAAAAGCTGTCTGATGAATCTTGTACCTCTTTTCAATGGGCTAAGTTTAAAAAATGGGTATTTTAGATTTAGAGAATCAGAGATGATTCACAGGAAAATACATTTCCATCCCTAAAGCAGATGAAGGAATTCACTTACAATAGCTTAATCATGTAATATCTCCCCATATTGATTTAACTTTCTGTGTATATCTGTTGTTCAGAGCCAGACTACATGGAAAGGGACAGACATCCTTTGCCTCTTAGTCTGGAGGCTGTGAAAGAAGACCCAAGCTTGCTGGGGGGAAAGTTGCATATTATGTCTTTAAAATTGATCACTTTGTCTGTTTTGAAGGGTTTCAAAATATACAAAGCTCTACTTTGATATTTACAGAAGAATCTTTGCTGTTGGTCAAGTCCATCTAAACAGGATTAATGTCTGCAGACATATACGTTACTCCAGATCAGTGCCAAGAAGTCCTATGGAGCCATTCCTGATATGACCCCAAACCCACTTATATTAGAGGGAGTTCTTATTTGGGTGGGTTTTAAATCAGATGCAGAGAAAAAAATCCGTAAGTTGACATTTCTTTCTTGGAATATACTTCACTGGAAGAGGTGGACTGTTGTGCCACGTCTGGCTCCAGGTTTTTCTCTCCATTCACTTAAAAACTATAAATAGAGCTGAGTCCTTGAGAAAAATTAAATACTGAAGTGCCCAAGCACAGATAACTTCTGTTGAATTCCCCAAAAGCATTCTCCCTGAACTGGATGTTTTAGTGTAGACACATTTGACTGACTTTTGCTTCCCTAACTTAGAGTGTGTGGTGATTGTCCCAGGAAAGCAAAAGCGAAATATAACTCAGGCATTCCAGAACCTGTGTGCATTTAGTTTTTACATTAGGAATAAACCCTAAAGTTCGACCAGAACTGAAATTGGAGTTGAGGAGATCCAGCAGAGCAGGAATTATACAATTTAGAGTTTTCTCTGAGCTGGAATGCACTCAAAATTAATTATCAACCATTGGTACTAAGCAGAGACTGTGTAGCAATATACTTCATGGAATGATTAAAGCATGCATTGTTATACTGAGGAACACAAAGACACGAACAGTAGAAACATTCCACTCCATGATTTACCATACTTCCTCTTCAATTTCAGCGTGATTTAAGGACATGCCAAATATTGCAAAATGCCAATATTCTTCTAAAATCCTACTGGAATTCCCAATTTATAATGCTAGGTTCTTTAAGTCCATGAAAGTTGAAAGAGTTTCATGCTTCCCTAGGAACTGTTCAGGAAGGGATGCATGTATTGCTCCTGAATTCAGGCCTGTCAGTCACTCCCTCCTGCCCTTGCCCTGGACTGAAAGTGCGGAAAAGAGCTTTTACACATCCCCAGTAGGTCAGTGGAAAGAGGAGCTTCGGAAATACTCTGTGGGGTACCTCAGCAGAGCAGTGAAAACACAAGGGATGATGATATAAGAGCTCAGGTGACATTTGTTTAGACGGGGCAACTCTTGAGGACATGGTGAGATCCAATTCAAAACATTTGGTGTTTCTCATATTTCTAGTGGTCATCTTCACAGGGTCAGCCCTGTTCTCCATCAGCAAACAAGGAGGATAACTGGTTACGGATACCATTAACAGGTTCAAATTAAGAACAAGCTGCCAGTAATTTGAGAGGGCAAATGTAAATTACAATTGCTGTTCAGAGTAGGTAGAGAATGTTTTTATTATTCCTTGGTCCAGATGTTTTAAATGATAGGTGGAGATAATCTCTAAGGTTTATACAATCCCAAGCGTTACTTGAGTGAGCCTTTACAGGTAACAGACTGAGGTTTAATTTCCATTTCACTTTTTCATTTTACAATCTTTCAGGACATAGTCATGCAAGGACAGCAGTTCAGGCAGAGACTGTGTGGTGCTATGCAGATGGAAGAGCACCTATGTGTTATAACTTGCAGGATGTATGAAAATGTAAAGGTTCCAGTGATGCACTGAATGCATTTTTTCTTTGGTATTGTTGTGCAATATAGTTTAAGCAGTTCACAATTATAAATATACTAGATTTCAATCTTCCCATGTAGATTCCAAAGACAAGATTTCTCCATAAAATTTGTATGAAAAGTATTTTCCCCTCATAAATGAGTTTTCATAAATTATTCTGTAGATCAAAAATAGCATGGTATGTATTTACTTACAGGAAAAGCTATGAGTATTTAAATGATTTAAATTATAAGATAATAGGCACTGATTTTACACAGCAGAAAAAAACCTAAACAGAAACCTCAACCCAACAAAAAACCCCAACCTAAACAAAATCCAAACAACTTCCCTCTCCCTTAACGGAATCAAGTATTAATTGAGGTCAGGCAGAAGATAAGAGAAGAAGTATACATTTCCAAAATCAGCGTTCACAGGAAATTAGTTTTGGGTTTTTTTCAGAACTGTCTCCTCCTTGTGCTTATGTGTTAATTGGGATTTTGTTGTTTCATACTTGGAGAAAAGCTTGGGACTTCCAACTTATTCACTGCACTAATTTAAGGACTGAATTTAATTTTCTCTCCATCCAATATCACAATGCAGGCACAAAGTGCCATAAAGAAACACTTTCTAAAATCAATCCATATCAAGTAGCTAATTCTGAATAGTTCCATTTAATCCCAGATCTGTGTCTTAATTCAAAATGTGGTAATTGATAAATACAAAATAAAACCCACCAGCTGAAAAGAAGTGGCACATTTTATAGAACTTCCTCAAGAAATGGCAAGTTGCCCAAAGCCTGCAGTGCCAAAGTCAGTTTTTCATTACGTTACTATAAATTAAAACTAATTATGCTTGTTGGAGTAGAATCATCTTTAATTTTTGCAGTAAATGAAATAAACCCCATCTCACTATGGTATAGCAGAGCAAAAAACAAATGCGCATAAACAGATTTCTGTGGTTTTGCCAGTCTAGTCACTGGGAGAGCTACTACTTTGGCCCATCCTTGGAAAACCTGAAATAAATATTGAAAGCACTGGCTCACTGCAACCTCTTTGCTAACTGTTTTGCTCTGTTTAAAAATTCTGATTTGGCTTGGCTGCCTTAGTAACAATATCAGTCAGGCAGTTCTTAAAAGCTTCAAGATTCTGAGCTGCTAAAATATGCTGCAACAGTGCGTGACAAGGTTTCTTTCACTATCAGAGATTTTACAACATCCATGTCTAAGGCCACTTGGTGTTGCTACACGAAACACTCCATGCCTTTCTGATCCAGCTCTGTTTTTTTCACCAAAGGGAAGATAGAAAGTACAAAAATAAACCCAGAAAACTAAATATAGTCACACAAGATGAAAGCTACCCAAACTCTCTAGAGATCTGGGCCAGTGTGTGCTTGTGAAAAACAGTGTCATGACAGCATCAAACCCAGCCCAGACTCTGTACTCCAAATGCTGGGTTCTTATGGTCAAGTCTCTCTTCTCCAGGGCTCTGAAGCTAAATTACAAAGTGAGGCAAACAGGTGAATGAAATAAGAGCCAGAGAGATGGTTGTAAGGGTGTGACAGCAGTACAGAATGACACATGCTACAGGCTGCTCTTTGTCTAATCTTTGCCATGGAGAGACGTGATCTCCAGCCTTCACAGCAGGCAGTGTGTATCCCTTCCATCCCACCAGATTCTGTGGTTTCAGTTCACTAAATTTCTAACATTCTTCCCTTAAAAAATAATCAAGGACATGCAGTTTTTTCTCTGTCTTATTATGACAAGTCTGAGAATTAGACTTGACTTAGTTAGCTATGTTTAGGTACAAAGGAGAAAAACTTTGTACTTTTTATAAATTATCTTCTTGGCAAATACATTACAGAAAAGAAAATTTGGGATAGTGAAGGCATGGTCTTAAGGCTGTTTTGCATTGAAGCCTAGCAAGTGACCATGGAGAGAACAATCAGTCGTATATCAGTATACCACAGACTCAAAGCCTCCTCAGGTTGTCACTGACCTCCAGTCTTTTCACTCTCTAATACCTGGCATCCTAAATTGTCCTGGGTTTATGACACGAAACAGTGAATGCTGATCAAACCAGATAGTTCTTCCTTGCTGCTGTTTTTTTCGTAAGTCTTTCTAGGCCAGCTGATAATGCATGTGTGAGAAGCACCAAAAATTAATTAACTGTGGCCTCCTTAAACAAGTTGTCAATAATTCTGTTGTGATAGCAGCACAATCATAGCCATCTTGTTATGGTGATCATAAAAGATCCTTCTTTCCTCTCCACTAATACTGAGTAATCACCGTCAATCTACAGAGCTGCATAGGGAACTATTTGCATAGCAAATACACAGCAATGAACATAAAATATTTCAGAAAGAAGAAAACCATGCATTTGTTACTGAACCATGCATGTTAGGATAGATAACATTACATCTTTCTTGTAAAGTAAAACATTATTTTTATACCCACAACAAAACATGGACCTGCAGAACTTTTCAAGCAATCTTCTAGCAGCTTCATACGAGTCTTTTGCAGCTCAGGACTGTCCCATTCGTCTGCTTCAACTCCCCAGTATAAATCTATGACCTGGAAAACAGTATGCAACATAGTTACTTATCATATGCCCCTTCTACCAATCAAATTAAAAATCAGCTTTGCCAGCATCCTATGCACTAAGCTTTGCTTTTCAGTGAGGCAGAAAGCAATGAAGTCTACATCCAGTCCTTACAGAGACTGGCAGGGTTTCCTCATATAAATGAAAATTCCAGCCTCTTGCTTTCCTTCCCAGATAGTCCCTCCTGGGACTCATTTCATAGTCATATGGAGATTAGCATGACAAGATCTTGATTTGATGCAGTCTTTTATTCGCTACTAGATTGCTTATAATGGATAGGTAAGAATAATGACAAAAGCATGGAAAAAAATCCTGGCTCCATGAAAATTAATGGGAATCTCACTGTGGATCAAGTCAAGACCATGACTTGACACCCTGTGTCACTTGTATCCACAGGATATAAACTCATCCTGTGCACATGGCTCGAAAGAAAGAATAGGAATGGTTCTCCATTATCATACTTCCTTTGTTAGCTGATCTTTGTACTTTGGAAGCAGAGATTGTACGGATATGCAGTGGCAGAGTGCTTGCTGTCCAGCCTTCCATACGTAGCTACAGGCTCAGTTTTGTGACCCTAATTGGTTCCAAACAAATTCCTGGAAGAAACTATTCATGTTAAACTTATTTGAAGAAATTAAGTGATGAAGTGTGATTTCACTACACATTTTAACTAAAAGGCTGAATTCTTACTGTGGGAAATTGAATTTAAAAAGATAGAGATCATATATATGAATTACTTTTGGAAAAAACCTCATGGTACAGGCTACTACTCTCTCATTTAAGTTACTACTGATTCTTAACATCTTGTATATAACTTTGACAAAAAGAACAACAAATGGACAGTTTAAAAACCCAATAAAAATTGTATTATTACATGAATATATTACAAAATTGTTTATTGTAATATTGTTTGTACTGTGGAAGCACTCTACAAGAAACAGAATCATAAAATTACCTGTTGTCTAAACAGATTATTAAATGAGCCTGAAGACTTAATATAAGAACTAATAATGAGCTGATGTAAAACTAAATTTCAGCAGTTTACAGCTGGTTAATCTTCTTGGAAAATTTCTCATACCAATACCAAGGTTTAAGACCAAATTCTAGAGATATTTATGCCTATGTGTAATTTCACTACCAACAGTCTCTTTGATTATTTCTGCCTTAGAAGTTTGGGACTCATATCCGTGTTTGCTGGAGCAGGCACATTGTTACTAAACACAACAGTTAGTGTCCTGTGTGACTCATGATGAGTCAAAAAACTCACATATGGAATGCATTGTAGCTTACACTGCCAAGAAAACACACTCAATATATTTATTTTTTACAGAAATTCTGTTGCAAAGTTTTGCTGTAACATGCATTTTCTGCTGTACAAAACTGTGTTTCAAATAATCTTCCTGTTTCCCTCACTTGTACAAATTTCTGTCCTTTCTCTTTTAGTCTCATTAGTAAAATAGGTGTTCCCTTCTTCCTCTCTACTTTCTGTTATTTATTAATACAACTTTATCAAACTTCACATTGTATTAATCTGTTTGATTACTTGCATGATGTATGATAAAGCTTAAATATTCTCATTATAAAATCCTTCAGATACAGATCTTAGCATACAGTAAAAAATATTTTAATTACTTGTTGAATATATTTATTGTGCTGCTCAGGTTCTTCTGAAACACGAAAGCAATTTCTATTTTAATTAACTGTTCAGAAATCAACTTAGTTCTGTAAATTCGAAGAGCAAACTCCCTGGAGTACCAGATAATTGTAAGGGCTCAGTGGCTGCTTGATATTTTATGGAGTAACAGTTTTGGTATAGTATCTTAACATGTTACAATTTTGTCCTGCAAGAGTATATATTTTACTGATCAAACCTCTGAGGACACCAAGAATTTCAAAATAAGGTCTCATCAGTTGCTCATTATGCTATCTAAAACAAATAGGATTTACAAAATTAAAGAAATGGAACAAGGAGACAACTACATCTGATTTTAAAGCATGTTTTTACTTACACTTGGAAGAACTGTGTGACAAACATCCACTCAAACTTTCAGTAAGGCTTCCAAGGTCATATGACAACTAGTGCCCTCTGCAAGAGCTCCTTACACACAGTGGGTTGACACTGGTCTAGCTCAATTCCACACTAGTCACGTAACAAGAGACTTCTCATTCATAATTCAGTGTTTCCTTTTGCTTACTTTAGCTTTTGTCCTACCAATCTTACAGTTTCACAGATTTTTCTTAGGAGATGGAGTTATTTTATTTTTATCACTTCCAAGAGCTTAGAAAAAGAACTAAAAATTTAATTCATGCAAAATTCCACTTTCTTTCTAGCATATATATCCTGTTGAAAATCATTTGAAATGGTTCATTGCTCTGAAGAAGAAAAGTGTACGCTGCTAATTAACTATGTTTAGTTATCTTCCAAAATTTTCAATTACAACTACTTTCTTTAACCTCTCCATCCTCCTCCGTAAAAGTATTGTATTTCAAGTCAAAACCACCATGCACTCTGGAAGTCTTCTTCTCAGCTTACTTGCTTTCTGTCTTTGCCAGTACATGTCTTTTTCTGAAATATTTTCTGATACAATGAAAAAGAAGTCCATCAAGCAAACAAATTCATAGTGTGATTGAATAGAGCCAGTTCTGCTTCTCCTCATATGGTGATTAAGGGCAGTAACAGCTCCCACCAAACTGATCCTGAGACCTGAGAGATCTCATGCTTTGCAACAACTGAAACAATTTTGAGCACAGCCAGGTGACTCAGTGAAAGCTGGAATAATGCATGCTCTCAAATGCATTTCATTTGGGTCGTGATTTATTAGGTAGAGGGTGTCCTGAGTAGTGCCTTTGTAGTAGTCACATGCAAGGTAGTTCTTGTTTGGTCAGTAGAAGATTACATATCAGGATGGAAAAGTTATGTCTTCTGCTCTACACAGAGAAATAGAAATTCATCCCTGTATCTGAAAAGTACATAATACTTTATCCACACCACTGCACTAAAAACTGTAGTCTTGTTTTTGCCTGCTAACGTAAGAAATTTAGTATATCAGCATTGGAATAGGAAAAAAAAAAAAGTTTTGCTAAAGTCTACCTCAGAGCCTTTTTCAAAAGCCTTTACTACTTTTCCTTGGTTATTTTTGTACATTTTCCTAGTTTGCTTCCACATAAATGTGATAGCTTTCTAGCAGTTTTCTGAACTGTGTCAGCAGAGCTGTCTCTCAGACCTCATATCACTTGAAGATGCTCCTGGTGTTGAAACTATGTAATAACATAATTTGCTTCCAGGAATATCAACTTCAGTAAACTTTATTATTCCTTCCCTGGAGACTACATTACAATCTGAAGAAATAAATGTTTCCTCTCACAAAGAATTCAGTGGATTATGATCTACTTGGAAGAGACATTTCCCTCACCAAGATGTCTCCTCAAAGATGACTGAAATAAAGGGTTTATATTTTCCATTAATATCACCATTAATATTAATAATGGTAGTAATACAAGAAAAATATTATTTAAATATCTTTTGCTATTCCTTTCATGTACCACTGCAGCTGGGACTTCCCAATCAGCTAATGAGCTAGGACCTCCAGATGAAATTCTTTTATAGCCATAATCAAAAATCACTGGAATTTACCATCATGCAGATTCAGCAACTCCACTGTGACTCAGGGAATTAAAACCAAATATCCTAATTTAAGAACTTGTTATTTTGATTAAAAACCAGCTGCATGTGCATCAAGAATAATACACTGGGAGGAACAGGATGTTGCATAAGAGGCATTAGCTGTTTCCAACTAAGTTACCCTCTGGAGAGATGAGATTTTGGGGTCAGTAAGTATGCAAAGAAAGCTTGTGGATGCAGAGCTAGAATTTTTGGAAAACTGAACAACATTTTTACAACATCACAAGCTGTATTTGTTCCTCTTAGCAGAGACACAGTTCCAGGCCTGCTGACATATAAGGGACTGTGAATTAGGACATACATGACTTAAAGTACCAGTGACTTAACAGTGATGCCAAACACACATGTTTTAAATCGAATACAACTGTCTTTATTACCAATTGGCTCTTGCCAAAGATATGTGTGGGTCTAAGTCTCTCATAACACAAAGGAAAACATGAACTTACTGAAGCAATGGGAATGCTACAGTTGACATCAAAGAAAGCAAATTCCACAGCATATAATCACAATAAAAATGTTCCATGTTCGATTCATTTTGGTTATCAATTTTGGTATTCGCCTGGCTAAATCATTTTCCACATTACAGTGGAACTTAAGTATGGTTTCTAGAAGCACAACACAGTATATCAGATGTAACATTATTTCTTCTTATATACTTTAAATATCTAAAATCAAGGTGGTGCTTTCTCATCCATTCAGAATCTACCTCAAATCTGCTTGTAAAATAATTTAAGTACTTCAAAGGCTAAGAGAGCTAGGCCTGTTTAGCCCAGAGAAGACACAAATGAGACGGGATTTTATCCAAGCATACAAATAACCTAAAGGTGGGCGTCAAGAGGAAGGAGCCAGGCTCTTCTTGGTGGTGCCAAGCAATAGGACAAGAGGCAATGGGCAGAAACTGCTGCATATCAAGTTCCACCTAAATATGAAGAAGAACTTCTTTACTGTGAGGGTGACAGTGCACTGGAAAAGACTGGCCAGAGAGGGTGTGGAGTTCTCTTCGGAGATACTCTAAACTCATTTAGATGCAATCCTGTGCAACCTGCTCCAGGTGAACCGGCTTTAGGCAGGGGGAATGGAGTAGATGATCTCCAGTGGTCCCTTCTAACCCCAACAATTTTGTGTGTGATTCTGTGAAACAAAGTTTTTGTAATTTTCTATTTTACCAATGATATTTAAAAATGTTATCTGTTCTAAACAGAGTTAATTTCAAGATAAAGTAATGCAAGATTCAACACAATGAAACCTACCTGAAATTCCAAGCCATAGTTTTCTCTGCAGAATTCTCTCAGCTTAGGATACACATGTTCTCTTAGGGCCCTCCTTTCTGCTATGGTATCTGTATTGTGGAAAAAGATGCTATTAACAATATTTAGGGATACAGATTTTTCACTTAAAAATGAGCCCTTAACACACAGAGCACTAATGAAAATCAAGTGCTGGGATCTAATCCCCAAACTGTATATTGTACAAACACATGGAAGTGTTTGCACGTGTAACAATACATGTAAAATTATGTAAATGTGTTTGTATGTGGCAAAATTATGCTTCATGCACATCTTAATGTTGCAGCATATTACAGTTCAGTGCAGCTCAGTTCATTTTGTAATTCAGCAATCGGAATTTCTTTATTGTTTTGATTTCTATTTAGTTTCCAGAAAGCTGAATTTTACAAATGGAACAAAGAGATGTACCAAAGATGAAAAAAGATCTCAATACTTAGAAATAAATCAACAACATGAACTAACAGCATTGTCTCAAATGCTATCACTTTCTTCACCATCTTTAATCTAACAGTATCTTAAAAGCATTATTTATCATTAATAGCATTATTTATCTTTTGCCCAGGTGATTCCTCCTATAATACTAAATGCCCAGATATGATATCATGTTATTCTTACCATGCAAAATGACATGTTTTGATGAAGTACAACACAGCAATGACACCAAAATTACTATCAAGTTCAGTATGCCCAAGTTAATCTGAACACATTTATATAAAATATACCTCTCACACGTATGGTCAAATATGAAGTAAATTTGATCAGTAGTGAAATCTTTTGTAGATAATAAATTCTATTTCACAAGACTATGATATGTGATGGATTTTGCTATATTGTAACTGAGTTGAGACCACACAGAGATAGCCCTGTTGCTAAGTTATTTTCAAAAATAGAACATAACTGTTGTAAACCACTAGCTCTGAGTGCCATGTGATGAAAAATGAAGTGTTAACTTATGAATGATGGAGAGCATCTACTGCAGGTCACGCATTATTTGTGTAACTGCACTGAAACAAAACAATAGATTACAACTGATTTGATGTTTCCCATATTGTTGCAAATAAGAGAAACATATGCAAATCCAACAATGCTTTATAGCCACAATCAGAGCCACAGCTCATATAGCTGAGTCAGATGTCTGTTCATAGAATCATAGTCACAGATGTATAATGTTTTTATTTAAAAAATTCTAGGAAAGTGTGAAATCTCTAACTTATGACACCAAACTAATATTATCCTTCTTACTATTTAAGTATATCTTTGAAATATTACACAAAATTGTAGTATAATTACCAGTTATTTTCATGAACAGAAAGCAATCCAGAAACATCCAGAGAATTATTTCTCATGAAATCTTCATCGAGGTAAAAAAGTCTGTACCAAAAGGCTCAAAAGTACAGTCAGGTTTAATTCAATTTATCTGAATCACCACAGTTCTTCCCTCACAAACTTTTGATGTGGAAAAAGTCAGAGACATAGTAGCTTTCAGAAAACATCCTCTCTAAGTGCAAGAAGCAACACTATGTATTTATGCTCTAATGTTTTGAAACATACTAACTATGCTTACGAGTTCTGACAATGGTACAAGAAGCATTAAAGTCCTTGCTACATCACAAGCTTTCCATCTGACTGTCCACACACCATGCAAGGTGAGACCCTAAATCTAAAGAGCAGAGCTTTTATAGATCCAATTTGAAGACTGTCAGTAAGAGACCCTGCTCCGGGCTACATTTGGATGAGCGTAGCCTCACTTTCTCTCGGGCAGTTATTGCGCTCCTCTCCCTCACACTAAAGAGGCTGCACCAGGAGTGCTGTGCCCAGCTCTGGGCACCCCAACTCAGGAGGATGGGGAGGAAACTGGAGAGGCTATTGAGATAGAGGCCAAAAGCACGTGGCCTACACAGAGAGATAGAGGGACCTGGGCATGTTTAGTCCAGCAAAGAGTGTAAGAGGGACCCAACTGCAGCCTACAATTACTTCTAAAGCATTTACAAAGATGATGGAGCCAAGCTCTTTGTGCCAGAGAGTACAATAAAGACAACGATAACACATTACAGCTTAGAAGTTCAGATTGGACACCAGAAGAAGCTCCTCCATCCTTGGAGAACTTCAAGACTCAACTAGACAAGTCCATGGTTGACCAAGTATCTGCTGATAGCACTTCAGGAGGGAGGTTAGCCCGAGTGACCTGACCTGAGCACCCCTTGCAACCTGCAGTGATCCTGTCTCTCAGGAGAACTTGCAGGGTTGGCTTAGTTATCCAGGCTGCTTGTACACTACCTGGGAAGACTTTTGCTCCTGTCTGGGCTAGCGGGAGCAAAGCTGTCGAGTAAAAATAACTGGTGCCAAGGACCCAATGTCCATGCCATATGTTCTTCAGGGCATTTTATTTTAGATTGAGCTCAACCCTCACAAACATTTGGAATGCATTTGGTGAGGACCTGGAGTTATCTTCCTGTTTTTCATCAAAAAGGAATCCAATTCATGCACACCAAGACCCCGCTACGATGTGAGTCAAAGTGTATTAGATAGTGATGATCAAGAGTGAAGTAAATACTTCACTTGCAGATCTGGATGAATACAGACACATCCTAAAATATGTAGGAATTGAGTGAAAAAACCAGCACTCTCAGCTCAGAGCTGCCTGTGTTAGTACATAAAAGAGATGGATGAGTTGCTCCTTCCTTAGGATCCACAGTCATTAATTTTCTCTCATACTTTAGTGTCTAAGTCATCCTTTTCTTGCAGAATGTAGTACACAGCTAACAAGGCTAATTAGTCAGAGGGTTCCATGGTGGCAACACAGCAATATTATTTTGGCACCAAAGCAATGGTGTTGCTGTACCTTGTGATAAAAGCTAACTGCGTAGTTTGCTTTATTTGAAATACTTCATTTTTTTACCTTCACAGTAACTGAGACCCTTAGATCAGTCAGTGATAGGAGACTATATATTCTATTCTCTTTGCCTTAACACAGGTTAATTTTGGCATGCAAGTTTATGAAAATGCAGAGCATCACACCTTCATGATCAAGTTGAACAAATTCTGTTGAAAACCAACTTACTGCTTAGTTACTGACATAAACCAAAATGATACTTGCCTTTTTAAATGAAATCCAGTCATGACTACAGCTTGGTTATTAAGGAAGCAACTACACACAGTTATTGTTTGCAGTTACTCAAATGTGACAGCAGACAGAACAGCCTTACTAGAGATCTAAAAAAGGCTAAGTTGCAGGAACAACAACAAAAAAGGAAGTATTGGAAAAAAGTGGAATTTAAGAGTAAACATGATTAGATGACAAATGGGAAATATTTTGCCTGAGGTTTACAACAGATAAAACCATGTTCTGCTACTTTCTGTTTATGCCCATAGGATTTATACCGCAGAACCCCGCTGGCTCTAGTTTTAGAACATGGTGCTGTTCCCTGCAGCGTAACGTGTATAGTCTTGTTCAGAAAATGAAACAACACACTGCAGGAGTAGTGCTACGTTTGTAATATCTTACAAATGAAATAGATAAAACATTCCTTCAACTCCAACTATGGTCTGGATAAGACACTCGGCATACCTAGTCTGTATTTTTATTCCTACCTTCATATCTAATGGAATGTGTTTATCTAATTGGAATTTGAGTCTGGTGCTTATATTAATTAATTTTAAGAATTCCTGTATTTGAAATAAGTTTTGAAACTCCAAGGAAACAGAAGTGTACATAGTTAAGATGAACTATGGTAATTAGTATGGATGGCAGATAAGCTGGTTTAATTAAATATAATCTAACTTGATTTAAAGTGACACCAAGTCTGTGAAGCTGGAAGTTCCTAACAACAAAAATGTCACACAGGCAAATTCCACCTTCCAGGCTGCTGCTGCAGATGAACGGATTAACTAAATCACATTCTTCTAGCAGACAAAATGAGACAGTAGTTGTGAGACGAGCTTCCTACACCTCTTGATGCTAATTCTGATACTCAGAAATACAAATAATAGTGCACAATAAACTGTGGGAATGAAACTACATCTCAATAAACATAACAGAAAATTAAAAAAAAACCCCAACCCTAAACTTGTCTCCAGTATTTAAACAAACTCAAACCCCAGGTCTTCTGCAAGACAGTGACTTGCTGAGTGCACATCTTCCATACAAGAACCGTCTCTTGCAGATGGCTGTCTCCTAAGCCATTCCATAACCACACTGCCCTGCCTGCCCCTGCACTTTGAACTGGCTGAGAATGCGCAGCCTCCTTCTCCTCATGCTCCCCAGCGTAACCCTAAGGACTGAACTGAGTTAGTCACATATCCATCTACATCCTTTCTCCTGTCCAATAAACACAACTGTTTGTGTTGCAGTGTGATTTCTGAAGGATTGTAGCTCAGTCAAATCACTGCCAGTTTTCATTAGAGTACGCCAAGGTGCTGCTTCTCAGCGTGAACTATTCCCATGCCAAAGTCTGACCTTCAAACACAAGCTGTTCTGATATTAAAGTCACTTATTTTATTTTAATAGAGCAAGTACGTTTTTCATTCTTGTGTTAGTAAACAGATGATGTGTATTTACAAAGAGTTGCCAAACATTAATCTCTGGGATGAAATAAGGATGAAATAATGGAACACAGGCCTGTTGAAGAGAATTTCAGAATGTATATGCAAGTGAACAGGAAGAGTTAACATGTAAGCCTGATGGAAATTGCCCATTCCCAAGCAGCAGTTATTTTGTCCTAAGACCAAATAGTTTATCTTCTTGCTGGTGGTGTACTGGTCTGAGTTCAGCCACAGTGATACGAATGGCTGTTTTCATGTATGTGGGCTGCAGCCACACATTGACTCTACTCAGTCAAGGCTCAATGCAGCTGAACAAGGAGATTTCTCAGCCCCGTTCTCCCATCCCGTGTTGCAAGGGAGGTGCCAATGGGGGGACAGTGAGCCCCACTCGACCACTATCAAAGGAGCAGCACATTCAAGTTGACAATATGTGCATGGAAAAGTAACCTGCGAGTAACCATATCCATGCAGGATGCAAGCTAAAGCCCCCAAGCAGAGGAAAATCCTAAGCAGGGAGGGTGTTCACCCTGCCACTTTTTGACTGACAGAGGAACATTGCAATACCCAGCTTGAGAGAGCCAGCAGGAAAATTGCTGACTGACATAACAAGTTGAGGCAGGCAGCTGAACCTGGAAAAACTCAGGCAGAAAAAGAAGAAAAAAAAAAAGAAAAAAGCTGCTCTTGCAGCTGTTTAAGGCACCACAGAAATGAATGTCATATGGGGTCGCAGAGCTGTCTACAGGTTTCATCTCCAGGCAGTCACTCAAGAAAGAGCAGCTTCCTGTATGCGGGGAAGATACAATTTCTTTATGACACCCTCGATTCTTAGTGTTCTCATGCTTTGCAGTGGTCAGGACAGACACTTGCTGGAGGTCTTCACCTCACGGCTTTCAGCCCACCTCTCTGCTGCCATAGCCTCCTGCACAATTCACACCATTACATTTATTAACACATAATGTTGGACTGTCTTGTGCCACCATGGAAGCCCTGGATGAGCAGTGAACTTCTGATCTAGTCCTGAATGTATGTCCACTAAGATACCCAGCTATTTATTTCTTTATTTCTCTATTTATTTCTCTGAGTTCTAAATGCTTAGATTTGATAGAAGGGTAGGACAGATTCTTGCCATAGGATTTTTTTTCATGCATTGCAATACTAAAAAAATGTAGGTATTTTATAACCATTGTCCAGTTACTGCAGTGAGAATTTCTGCACTTTAATTATCTAAGGTTAAAAATTACTTAGCAGCAGTGCCAAGTAAGAAGCGGCTGCCAAGCCTCTTAATGTTAGTACGTTCTTCTTTCATATGACTGTTCAACTGAATTATTCCTTTTGAACTGTCCTTTTTACTGATAATGCACAACAGCATTGTGTATTACCTGTGCTACTAAAAACTTTGAATACCAGAAGGTAACATGTTCCTAAATATTATGGAAAACTTGTCTCTGAAAATAATACCATAATAATAAGTAATTTGCGTTTCTATAGTGCCTTTTGTCTCAGAATCAGAGCATTTTGCAAGCAATAAGTGAGTTTGAACCATGTAGCAGGTAAGAGAGGGCGAAAACCTGAGTTCCCTAGTACCCTTGCCATCCTAGAAAATGAACTCCATAGACATTGTTGTCATTTTTTTCCCTCGGAGTTTCTGTGAGGAGAGATCATTAGAACAGGCATCCAAAGCTTCCCAAGATTAGGCAGACTAGGAATGGGAACAGGCTGGTCTGGATCAATTCTCCCAGTGTCCCTTCCCCAAACAACAATGCCAACCTTCAGGTCTCTACTGGCTCTCTGGAAGGCAAATGAGAAACTGGACAGAGTGAAGACCATTCATTAATTCAATTAAACCCCACAACTAAATAACCACCCAAATAAATTCTGATTAGCAAAACACTGCAGCATTACTGTGGTGCAACACAGCTGCACGTCCTCACCCCACCTGGTGGTCGGAGCTCTCTCACGAGATGTGCACGAAGTCTACGTGACTCCACGTTCTCAGTTCTTAAAAAAATATAAATACAAGACTGGACCAAGCATTTCAGCCCAAAGCAATATCTGCTTGTCATGAAAGTCAGAAGAAATACCGAAAAATAACATTAAGATGGTAAGTAATTCTGAAATGTGCCTCTCAAGTGGGAAGAAATGACAGGATGTGACTAAAATTTGTGATCTACACCAGAACACTTAAACAAACACACTTTCAAAACAAAAGACCTAACTAGGCAGGATTCAAAATGTAGGGCATAATTATAAGCCTAAAACTTATAGTTGCAGCAATTACCTCTTCTTTTTTTAGCCCCAAATCAAACAATACCTGATTTAAAATGAGGCACAGTTTCCTCTGAAATGTTCCATGTTGTCAGTTCAGTAAGATGTCAAATGTAAATAATCACATATACAGTAAGTAAACATATGCAACATGTATTTTTTAAAATTATAATGGCCAGACTTCTCAGTGTCATTTTATAGAATACCCTGCATCTTGACTGCTAATATGCTTAACCAGTGCCACCTATTGGTTTTACAGTAACACCCAAACAATTAAAAAAAAAAAAAATTACTAGTAAAATCAGAGGGGTCAAGACCCATGTTAAAATACAGAATTTAGAGGAAACATCAGTATTAAACTGATACAACAGATGGAAAAAGTGGTTCCTATATCCAAATATCAAGATTTAAATTTTCATTATTCACACAATTGTCTTCCCAATTTGAAACAAATATTGGCTTCTGACAGCTCTATACTGTGTGCAGCATGCTTACATGAAACAAATTTGGAATCAGATCCAAAAGTTGGTGAAGTTAATGGAAAGATCTTCTAATCTCAGCAGATTTTAAATGAAGTTCTACATTTGGCATATAGCGAAAGCCCGTATCTTCCGATACCTCACTGACTTCCACAGAGTCTGCATGAAATCTCTCAATCCATAAATAAATCAACCAGTAAATAAACAGTACATACTCTTGTGTCAGTGTAGTGGTGATGGCATGGATGAGGACTCTGAAGCAGAATTTTATCTCATAACGTGTCCTAATTAACTAACCTCACATTACCCCTTGGGAACACAGCACCCTTATATGTAGATGTTCTTATATAAAACAAGAAGAGTTAGGTTGACCTGGAATCCTTTCCCAAGCCTGCAAACGCTCCCTACACTGCTGCTTGAGTGCATTGGTGTCCTTGTGTCCCTTGACCGTGATTTGCGGCAAACGCGGAAACGCAAACGCGTCTGCACGCAAGTGCCAACAAACAGCAGGAGCTCCAGCGACACCGCAGGTTGAAGGCAGAATCTCTACAGAGGGAGAGCTTTTTGCACTCTGCAAACCGCACACGTGGAAGAAGTCAAAAAAGCTCCCGAAAACATGACAATTGGCAAACCATTATTGTCATACAATTAAATGATGTGACAGGAGAAACTGAAGGCACGGCACATTTAGAAACACCAAAATTTAAGTCTGAAAATTATCTCTGCAGAACACCAAAGGTTATTAAAATAAGCACTGGAAAACAACGAGGCCTGTTAGGACAAGAATTTGCTACTGTGATCAAAATTAATGTGAAAGAAAAACTTCTTGTGAAATCTAAAGGAGGAGTTCTGAATGAGTTGTGGAAAAATGAACAACAGAGGACAGAAATAAGGGCCAGTGCAGTAACAAAGTTAGGGGCAAAAATCCCACTGATTCACTGAGAGGCATCAACTCACACTTCAAAAAATTACAGAATTTCCCAGAAAGCACAAAAAAGGCTTACAACACTGGAAAATGCTTTTAACAATTGAGTTGTGTGTACTGCAATAGCTTTGCTACATTTTTTTCTCACATCAATAGACCAAAGAAAACCATCAGGGTGTGTTACTAAGGCACTTAAGGTAATGAGGCTGTGGAAGTCAATAAAGCAAAGGGATGTTGCATTCTTCCTCCTAACTGCAGGTCCATGTGCTTGAAGAGAATGAAGTAGTATGTTGTAGGCTTTGAGAATGCATCAAGCAGAGCAGAGCCCTAAAAAACCACAAGAAAGCCAGTCTCATAAAAACACACACTTATCTCACAGTACCGTCTGGTACAGGACCATTAAATACACCTCATTCTGAAGAAATTCCAATAAACACTCCTCTGTGACTTTGCATCTGGCAGTACTGCAAAACAGTGGAAGAGCTCCGCAAGCACTCAGTTGGCTCCTGAGTAAAGTTGCCCTTCCCTTATCTAAGTTTTCTATTTTAGGGGCACAAGTCATAGAGTTTCAATCCAGCTTGCATTCTTCCTTAAGTTTGGGGCAATACAGCCACACTTTGGGTCACTACAAAACCGGTAAGCTTGGCTGGGCCAGCTGGAAAAGCATGACTGATAATGTAGCCTACTGTATGGGCTTCAAGTGAAAGATGTGAAGACTTTTATGCCAGAAGATGAAAAAGTCTCGAACCTGACACTTTTGGGTGTGCAGAAGCACCCACACAAGAATAAGAGCTGCTGGTTGCTATCAGTGCAGTAAGTTTGCATCAGTATAGTAGGAGTTTTCTTTGCAACAGATTTTTTTTCTTGATGCTAAATGGAGAGGATTAAATAACATCACTGAACAGTCAGAACAGCTCATGGCTGCTGTAGAAACTGTTATCAAAGATGAAGAAATGAAATGACAACCCCAGCAAAGGAGAGCAGCTGCAAGAGGGCATTAAGCCCAGAACAATGGGACTACATGAGGGAGGGATGCCAGAAACTCAACTACAGCTTGCCTGAAGAAGAGAATCTCAACTGATTTCTTTAAAGGACTACTTCACATACTGATGGACAATTTCAGCCTTAGTATTAACACCCACTCACAGGACCTGTGGCCCAATAGTTTTTAAAACTGACGATTCCAGGTAGGGTCTGCACCGAAACTGATTGAACATGGCCAAATAATTTACAAAGCTGGCTCTTTTTGACAGATTATGTAATGTCTGAGAGGCAAACAGTGATTGACATGTAAAGGAAGAGTGATTTATCAGACCTTGTTCTCCTTACCCTCCCAATTCTAATGATTCATCTAAGCATTATTTTTAGTGGAGATTATATAATCCAGTTGAAAAGGCCATTTTTAATAAATTCTACAATGTCCCTGTTTTTATCAATCAAATATTTTTCCGATGCCTTGATTTTCCTAGCTATTGCTTTCTTGCTCTAGGTTTTACTAATTGCTTCTGCTTGCTGACCACATTTTGTTGATTATATGTAAAGGTAACAGTAAATTTGCATTTTAACAATCTTGAGGAGTTAGCAATTGAAAAAGGACAACACATGTTCTAGTCACTTACTTCATTTGAGAAGCAGGTGTAGTTGAAATAAGTAAGTTTAATTTCTCACAAATACCTTATACAAGTATGATACAGAAAATAATATTTAAAGAAACCTTCCAGAACTGGCATACCAATTTAATTAATCGGTGACTGAACTACAGAATATTTCCCAGATTAGCACTTTCAAATTACTTTAGCATCCTCCCCAACTCTTTACTCTTATTTTCCTGATAATAATACCCAAAGTGTTATAATTACCTTTAAAGGAGGATAAAGACCTTTTATGATGCTATGCTCTCAATGGCAGGGTAGAATCTAGCTGAAAGGGTGGACTTGACTTTATTTCCACTTCTTGCACTGCCAGACACTACCAGTCTTTCTCAGTGCCTGCAAAGGTATTTGTCCCTGGGCCACAGAATAGAGAAAAAATAATCTTTTATCTGCCACACCTACACACAGCTAAAGACAACTGAATGCATAACTGGAGATTTTGTTTGAAACTATTTTGAATTTACGTAATGACTGCAAGGAGCTGACTGTGGCATTAACATTGGAACAATATACCAGCAATGGAATTGCTTAATAGAATTATATAATATTATACATGGTTGATTATAGAAAGTGTAAAATAGAATATTTTTAATTAAAACAGGTAGGGTATAAAAAGACAATTTGCATTTTAATATCTGTTTTCTAAAAAAAGAGAGGGATAAATGATGAACTGTGTCTTCTACATGTCTTCTGTTCTCTTTTAAAAAGTATTCTTACTCGTTGACTGACATTAAACAAATCAGACCAACAAATCACCATGTAAATAAGAGAAATCCTGTAAATGAGTCTCCTCCTCCCATTCATAAATACACCAGTTTTGGTTTTGAGGTACCAAATTAGGGATCACACCAAAGCAAAAGCTGTAACATGAGCCATAACATTGCAGACACTTCACAAATGCCTCATTTCCAGAAAAGTTCGCCTGAAACAAGTAGATCACTGCAGGACATACCTCCACGATAAAATTATCCTTATAGGAGTTTATTGATTTATTTTATCTATCTTCTTGTACAGATGCTCAGATTGAGTTCCTGACATGGTAAAAGGATGAGGAGGAAGAATCTGGATTTGAGAAATTTGTGAATAATTACATACAGATACTGAAAATTACTGAAACGCATTCTAAACAAGGAAATTTTCAGTAAGTTTTTTTTACATTTGGTCATTTTACATTTGGTCATTTTATTGACTAATGAGCTTATTTTGCATCTGTATGTTGCTTGTAAGCATGACCATAGTGGTATGGAAGGCATACCACAGTAGTACGCTGTACAGTCTGCTTTCCCTGTATTTTCTTAACTGGTTTGGAGACAGCTCATGAAGAGTGAGATAATCCGTCAGGAATGGCACAGGTATGTTTGCTCCTGCTTCAGGCAGGAGGACAGATCTGAAGGCCTCAAAAAGTCCCTTGCAGCCTGTAGTCTGCAATTTTCACAACAAAAAATAACAAATTAAATAGCTGTCTAAGGTCCCTCGGACATCTGTTACAGCCACACATACCTGCTGTAGATGGCATGTTATGTAACTCCATGGCACTAACTTTGCTCACCACAGATGGCTTAATTCTTTACAATCCCATGTTGGAAATGACTTGCATTTCAAAGTAAATCATGATCCAAATTTTGCTAGTTTCGATCAGGGATCACACAACCAGAAATGCTTCAATAACTTGTTTCAAGAGCACTGAGTAGTTCTTCATCACTTTTAAACGTAATACAATACATACATATATAGGTAAAACAAGACAATTCTCAAATAATAATATGAATCTATAATTTTCCCAGTATTTTCTAGCAACCACTCCTAAAAAGATCAACAGTTACTGCTCACTGGTATCTCACTGGTATCAGAAATACTATAGGGTGAAAAATAGAAATTTCCTTCAGAACTTACTACTTTGTCTTGCCAGAACAGTACAGGCTATGAATGTAGCCACCAGGCAATTATCAAGGAAGAAAATATTTTTCTTTTGATCTCCTTTTCCAGAATTTGTGTGGCCTTTATTAAACAGCAGTAGGTATGGAAAAACAAAAATATTAACTCCTTAATTTCAAGAAAACCACTTATCAAGTGGCCATATATTATTTACATTAATTATGACAGTAAAGCAAGATCCTCTAGATGTGTCATGTTGGCATAGTTAGTGATGGAAAATTCTTGATAATAAAATAACCCTTCAATTAGAGTCCTGCATAACACACTGGACTCCTTTGGATCAGACCTCATACCTTAGGCTCCTTAGATTGTTGAACACTGTCATTTCCTTATTTATTTCTTAGTACGGCTCCATTTCAATACCTCTACAGGAATAAGGACATTCAGATATCTAGGTCTTCAGAATTAACCTCTCTTTCTATATGCAGATAGACAAAAATGGATCATTAAGATGATGGTTTTGGATAAAGTTACTCTTTTAGGGAGATCTGCTTTTAGGTACCCTTTCTCCACAGATATTCTCACTTCTGTTTTTTGAACTCTCTTCTTTGGCTGAATACGCATGGTCTTGTTCATAAAAAAAAGTAAAGTTAGCAGGACTAGGCATTTTACTGGGCAATAATCTATCTCAAGATTTGGAAAGGTTGTTACAAGTACCAAGACTACTGACTAATTAGTATAGTAACTAGACAAATTCATGGAAGCAAAGGGCCTCACAGGTTATTAAGCACAAAGACGTAACCTTCATCATTTTGTCCCTGTTGTGATTTATTATTCTTTCATCATACATATGAAATTGCCAGGGTCAGAGAGGAGTATTGGGCTCCTTTGGTCTAACTCACTAAGCCTGATCTTAGTGCATTTGCTTCTCATTTATCTTGTATGTAACAGCTGATTTGCACAACTCTACAAGTATGGATAACTCCTCTCATCTAAAAGTATTTAACCCACGTGGTTACTCATTGGTTCGCAATCATTTAAAAGTAATCTTAATCTAGTATTTTTAACTTAATCTTAAACTGTGAAATTAAAGATGTCCAGAAAGAGCTCTTAGTCATTAATTCTCCTTTCATCTTAATATTTTGTAAAACATTACTAATTAGAGACTAAATAAGAATTTCACAAATAACACTGCTATGTATCATACATTTGCTACAATAATCTCAACACCTGTTTCAGTTTGGAGATTTATAAAGCCTAGATGAGACTCTGAAGGTACTCAATTGCTAGCAGGGTGAAATAGGCTCTATTGATAAATATTTTCAAGGGTTTAATCGTACTACAGAGGAGTGTTACAATACTGAAGACTGCAGCTCTTCCACCTCAGGAAACGCTAGGAACAGGCTGAACAAGAGTACTTGACAGGCTCTGACAGTTTGAAATTTGACCCGTTTAGCTATTTGATCAGTCCCAGTGATTGATATGTCCAATACCATGACTCTGGATTAAGCTCCGTGTGGAAGTCCTGCCATTTGCTACTCTTTCCAGTTTCTGGCAGGAAGTGTATTTTGAACACTCTGACAAATCTAGTCTCTAAAGGTGACTTTTTTCTCTTGATCCAGATTCTGCACAAGAATGACTGTAGCTGCTCTGTCCAGCACAGGGCCCTGTCTCCAACAGTGGGCAACAACAGGTGCTGATAGAGGAAGTTTAAGACCTGGCCAAAGATAGAGGGAGCCATTTAATTATGGTGTTGAAGAGGTGGCTTACATGAGTTGCATTTGGTAGATGTCCTCCTTGCCCAGCGCAGCAGCATGCACACGGTACTCTGCACTGACTTGGGCCTTCTTACTATTTACTTTGCTACACTGCTACCTGTGATTTAGCTCTACTCCCTTTTTTACTACAGATTTTTAAAGTAAAAACTCCTTTCTGATACAAACCCTATATTAATAAGAGTAGTGTCAGGCCAGTGGAGTTATTTTAGAGGAGCACTGACATAACCATGATTAAACTGTGTTCTCTAATTCTATCTATTATTATCCTTCTTTAATTAAAATTCCAGTAAAGGGATAAAGCAGTTGTCTTGAACAGCACTGCCTATATTAAAACCTGCCAGATTTCTTTGTATTCCATACACATGACTATTTATGATATTATATTTATATCTATCACCCTCAATATATTAAAACCTTAAATTACTGTAGGCAGATATTACTAATGTATTATTACTGCAGCCTGAAAGGATATCTCATCAAAAAATACTCTTTCAGCTGCTAAATTCAAAGAAATTTCACTTGTTTTAGATGAAAATAATTACCACTTGGGCACTGCCCTCATATCTTGAATTAGAAGTTTAGTAACTCATTGAAGTTTTTGTTTATGTGATACATATTTTAAAATTCTCCGAACAAAACTTAAAGTCTAATGTAGTATTTTCTCTTGTGTGTTCACAAATCCGAGGACATGTGCCCACACCTGTATGTAAGTTTCTTAAGAGGAATTATTTTGCTGCATAAGCTTAGAGATAGGATGCCAAGTTACGCAGTTATGTACCTTTTGTACTACACTGCTCTTATGTGATTACACAAATCCCACCACAGAATACCCGTGAAACACAACCTTGAAACACAGCCTTGGAAATCCTCTTCAGCTTGCTGCACAGCAGACTGTTGCTCAGCTGAGAGGTCATCCCACTGCCCTTGAGCAGGCAGAAAACAAGCTCTGCTCTCCTGATGGGGGAAGGCACTGGGACACTGCCTGTTTGGTGCTGTCTCTCATTTCAAACGTCTCATACCTTTCTGAGGGAGCAATTCACAGTAAGGACCCAATTCAATACCACTGCTGTTCATCATCTAATGCATTATTTGAGAAATTAATATCACGTGGAATTTGCACACTTGTTTCATTGTCCCTCACTGCACATAAAAACTGCGTCAAGGGGCCAGAAGCTCCCCTTCGTCACTGAAAGAAAGCCACTGCCCAGAAGAATGAGGCATGCACTAGCATGCAAATACATCTGAAGAAATAAAGCAATATTTGCCAAGTTAGAAAGAAAAAAAAAGAAATTGTAGATTCTGCTTTGTTGTAATGTTATTTCTTCAATGCTATGAAAAGCAGTCAGAACCCAAGCTGCAGGTGCATACAATGCTGTTTACAAGTTTACTTGTGGATAATATCTAAACTCCTCTGTAAAGCTTTTACTTTTACAATAGCATTCAACAAAATCTAGGCAGTTCTTTATCATTGCTAGAAACACAACCTTGAGTGATACCCTTTGAATATACTCAGTTCTCCTAAGAGAACTGAGCACTACCAGCAAGTTTGAATACAGTCTATGACAGTGTGGCTTGAGCGTCACACATTCTCTTATACTATTCTACACAGTTTGTAATATTTTATATAGCTAACATATATGTGTGTATCTATAGACACCTATAGATACAGAAAATTACAGAAAATTTCAATATTTTAGATATTAAAAAATAATGGACGTGGTCAAAATTTTTAAGTAGATAGTGTAAATACCTAATCCATTTGAAGCTGATAACTCCAGGTGTTGCTTAGCAGGAAGGTGACTGAATCTCATGTAATTTTGTGTATTTCTAAATATCAGGAAGAAACCACAAACCCAACAAATTTCATAGATTGCTCTTTTACTAAAAAAACCCCACCCAATGCCTCTTGATCATAGTATTGTTGCCAAAAGCACATCCTACCTTCTGAGTACATGAATGAAAAATTATGTGGAAAATTAAACAAAAGTTCTCAACGTTGCCATTTGCGTATTTGGTACATTTAGAGCAAATCCTTAGCCCAGTCCACAGACTACATAAGCAGATAACCCACATGAAGAACAAGTGGACACAAAGAGCAGTTCTTTTCATACAGATTATCAAATTATTAGTTTTTTGAGTTTATCTGTGTGACACAATAACAGGCTTGAGGATGTCTTCTGCAAAAAATCATCTTATACTGGTTCTGCTTGAGATCTGCTAGGATACCCTACCTTGCAAAAAAAAATTAAAGCCTACATGGGACTTGGTCGTACAGTCTCAAGGAGAGTCAGATCTTGCTTTTTGCTCAACTACAACAACAATGGAATTGTTCCGTAGCACAAGAGAAAAGAGAAAATGACACACAGAAGCAAAAGTACTGAAAATGGCAGGTTTCTTTCCAACTTAATGAACTCTTGGTGTCTAACTTCTGGACCTCCTGAAATAAGACATATTTCAAATCAAGCTTCACACCACACCCGGGTACTTGAATGGCTTTTCTCCCCCAAACTCTGAGATACTTTATCTCTAAAAGTACTGAACTCTCCTTTTTTTTTTTCACCCTTGTGGTACCTTGGTTTTTGACTCTTAAACACTACAGTGACGTGCGTCACACAAAACCATAAATAGGTACAAAATTAGGTAACCAGAACTAACACTTAGCACAAAAAAAGTCCTGGAGTTATTTGTCTCCACATCTCCGCAACACCTCCTTTGCAATTTCATGCACTTGAACATCTGTGGTTTTCTTTAGCTAAGGAATAAATTCCACTCAGATTATATAAAATTGTCTTTATAAAAAGCTCTTCATGCAACGTATCCAAGCAGGGACACCATATGGTATTTTGTGACTGGTCAGAACGGGCCATCATTAACTAAGCATTCTTCTGGCTTTTGAATATCTTTCCACTTTAACATTTCCTCAATTTTATTTTCCTTAAGGAAAACCATATTCCAGGTGAAAATAATGTAACAGACCTGGAACATGCTAAGAATGCAAGATTATGCCTTTCTCTTATCACACATGGCAATAATTTTGTAATTAAAGCGATCATAATTCTTCATGTGTTTTCAGTTATCTACCGTCATGTTCTAAACTAGAAATTCACACAACTTTATTTTCTTTCACTTGTACATCGACATGGATAAAAACACATGTAATTCCTGCAAAGCAGCCTACAACAATAGGTCCAATTGAAAACATTGGTAAGACCTGTTCCTGCAGTCATTATTTAATCTTTTTCTACTCAGCAAAACTAACTGCTGGTCGGAATTTTGCTTTACGTATCACAAGAAAACATGTAAATTTGGCATTGAACACTTGTACTTTACTAGAATTGTGTGTTATTCAAATTAATACAATGTTCTGGATGATGCATGTCAATGGAAATAAACTAAGGTGAAAAATTGAATAATAAATCAAGAAAACTCAAAGTCATTCAATAGCATAAGACAAGGAAATCTCACTCTGGCAATTCATGGGGAAGCTGGTGAAGTTCCAGCTGTACAGGTTAGTTTTATACTGTGCTTGTACAACGGAATCATTGAAGTGGTGGTGATATCAGTAGTATCTTCTAATAGAATAAGATCTTCATTTTATATTTCTACATGTATACATAGGACTTCATACTTAAGATTGTTAATCATGTCAAAACTAGTAGTTGGTTTAATGGTTTTAAAAAATGGGTACTGGAGGCACAGAAACCATGAGGAATTAAACGGGGCTGCTAAAACAAAGCTTGTTCATTATCTCATTACAGTTGTTTCTGTTTGTACAACGGAAGGGTATTAATAGGCTAAAAACGGCTAAAAACCATTAACTGTCAAAACCCAGTAACAGCAATCCAGTGTTGGAACTTAGGAAGTATGCAAGGGTGCTGCACAGAGGAGAGTGCAGTACGTAGCTGAAACAGCGGCTGGGAAAGGGATCATCCGGATCATGTGAAGTGCTAGGTGCAGTCCTGTTTACACTTTGAGATAAGGCTGGCTAACACCACCTGTGTCAGGACACACTCAGATTCTATATAAAGGTATTATCATCCTGTCTGCAGTGGAACCACCTGTGTGTAGGATTTGGCTTTATACACATCCCTTGTCAGTGCATTCATTTCCATTGGTTACTAAGGCATCTTCACAACTAAAACTCCAAGAGCTCAGAGTAAAAAATTACCCATGTCTTAATCGAAGCAATAACAAGACATTAAGTGAAACTAGCAAAGGGCTGATTTCCCCACTTTCAGAAGAACCAAGAGGATTTAAAATGTTCTGAGTTTTGACTGCTTGTTCCAATTCACTGGATTTCATTTTCAAGACAAGCTCCTAACTCCAGCTCAGGTACCAGTTTCAACCAGAGCTCGTAATATTTCCTTGCATCACCACATAACTTCTTGAAACGGCAAACTTTGCAGCTCAAATTATCTTCTGTTTGAAGCAGGGACAAGAATCATTGGAATGTTCTGAACCTATACGGGGCTGATACCACAGTTCCATGTAATGGAACCATATGGGAGTTTATACCTGTTGTTTTTCACATGAACTGTATGTTAATGGCAGGCATCTACACACGCACTACTGAGTAGCAGAGAAACCGTCATTACCTGACTTGCTGTTACAGTTTGCAGATCTCTTCATGGAACAGTTATTACAATCAGGCAAATATGACTTCTCTTATCACTTTGAAATAATGAAAATATCCTGAGAAAACCAAAAACCAATAAAAATCTTCAACTTCTCTTAGCCAAAATGCCTATTTCAATGCATATTTGAAATATTGCTGATTGCTTATATCTACTGAAATGTGAAAACAGATTTACTTGTTTTCAAATAATAAAGCAACTTCCATGTTTCTAAAGATCCAGTCATTTTCAGTGATATGAAGATGGATTAATTGATATCAACAACTTGAGCAAGACAATACTGCTAACTACTAGGGGAAAATACAGTTTCATTTATTCACAAAATTTCCTCTAGAAAACAAGACTGCAAAATGAAGCAATCTTGCTCCTACTACCCATGCTCACTGTCTCCACTTGTTCTTTTTAGGGACTTGTGGTTAAGAAAATTTTCAAATAACCGTTTTCCTAGTTGCATAATAAAAACATAATGTATTTCAGTCATACTAAAGTATGTTTGTGAAGAACAGAGCAAACACCGATCATCAAGAGTTCTCCCCTACACACTTACCAAATATAATTCAAGAAAATTTCTTTTAGGTTTGTACACTTTCAGTGGTAGATAAATTTTTCTTTTTCTAGCAGGACAAATCCCTATGCTTCTCTGACACCACAGTTCAAGTCTACCTCTGTGAGTTTGGGGGGCTCACTGCCCTTTTCAGGAACACTCTGCATCAAGAAGAATGGGTACAAACTCTAATGATATGCTGAAAATTAACAAGAGAGGCCTTAGCTATGTAAACATATAGTTGGGGGTTTGAATGTGCTAAGAGGTTTGCTGAGGAGGAATACTTCAACCTTTTCACTCAGGATTTTTGCACTGTGAACTTTTTCAAGTGTTTTACCAACAACAGTTCTATTTCAAAGTACTTTACTAGATGACGTCTAAACCCCATTATAGGCTAATTTCTTGTTTATCCACATACAGCTTTTTTAAAGTCACATTCAGTCAGTAATACTCCAACAGCAGTGCTATCACTGCTACCTGTTAAATACCAGTGCTACCTATTAAAGAGTAATGGTTGTTTCTTGTCACTGAGAGTCCTTAAATGTTCATAAACAAAACCTGTAACCACTCTGAAATTTTGGTCCCCTGCTATAATTTTTAAAAGCGGGAGAAATGTCACAGATAAAATATTTGACATGAGGAGTGTTAATCATTGTGACCATGTGAGACTACAACAAAGATAATGTAAAAAAACTTAAAATGTTTGAATTTGTTTTCTTTCAGTGCTGGGTTTTTTTTTTAAAAGCTGATATTTTCAAATCACAGTTCCATGGTAAAATCCTGCAAGTGGATATATATGGCTTTAAATCCCAACTTTTAGAATGAGTTTAGTGGGTTTTCTATTTTAGCAAATATCTAGCTAACATACCAAGCTACCCTAAATGCCATTCACATCAAACGCAGAGGCATCAGTAGCTTCCCAGTTAAGGCAATGCTGGCAGAAATCCATTTCTAATGAGTAACGTATCTTCTCAAAATCCACAGTAATTTTCTTTCAGAGCCAAATAGACTCTTTTTTTCAATCATCACTATTTTTATATCTCTTTGCTTAGACTGCAGCAATAAACTGCAAACATCTTCATGCCCTCCTTAAAGAATGTCATCTTTTTAAACAAACAGGAATGTTGACTATGAGAGCTGAGAGTTTCCTTGTGTCAAAAGCAAGTAAGAAGCACTGGAGGTGTGGGAATTCTTCAAAGCAGCACTGTGCCCAGTTTTTTTTTGCTTGTGAGCACTATTTCTCATACCCCCATAAGTATTTGTGCCAAAACAATTTTCACTTCAAAGTTCAAACTATTTTGTCGTTTCAGGCATGATTTTCAGATCTCTGATGTTTGCATAAAAGGTGACAGTATTGTTGAATTAGAAGTGTTGGGGGGGAAGGTGGTGGGTGGTGGTGTGAAAGATAATTGTGAATACAGTGGGCCCATTTTTTACAGACAAGAAACGTCATAAGTGTGAACGCTTAATTTATTATTTCCGTGCTTCAAGTGGGAATATGCTTCAGCAACTCCTATCTTACAAGTGGGAATGACACCTCCCGAATGTATGCAAATTCCTCGAATCAAAGGGTAATTTTAAAAATAGGCTTTAAACAGCAGGATGCCTAATTAATTCAGATACCGGGTATACGACCCCGACTTTATGAAGCTAAAACTGCAGGTTTCAAGGCATGCTTCCTCGGAAGTAGAGTATAGCCGGTATCAAAGGATCACCTTAGCTGTAGCCTTAAGCCGGCTTAACACCTGCTTTCATTGTGCTATGAAATCAATCGGAAACTCTTATTAAACAGACCCCCCAGGAGAGCTCTTCGAAACAACCCCCCTGAAAAGCCTCCCCGTGGCTGGAAGGCAGCCCGTTTCCGTGTCCCCAGCCCCCCGTGTTCCCTGCAGCTCCGACAGCGCAGAAACGACACGATGCCCCGCGCCCCGGTGCCTTTCAAGCGTGTCATTTACGGACATAAAACTTAAGGACCGGAGTACACCCGTGCCTCCGAGCCCCCTCGGAGCTCGTACACCCACACCTGGAACAGCCCACCCCACACCCCCCCGGCCCGGCCCAGCCCTGCGCC
>VXBT01009352.1:0-35755 GCA_013400235.1 Oriolus oriolus | reverse complement strand
AGAGAGGAGGGGCTGGGGGGGCAGAGGAGGGGTGGGCATGGGGCCGCAGACAGCCTGATGGGTCTGTTGGCCGTAGGAATCCCTTCCTGGGAGGAAGATGGAGACTTTGACAGAGGGATCTGCAGGTGTTTGTCCCTGCTTGAAAAGCTGGAGACAAAAGTCTTTAATGCGGGTGGTATTTATATATTTTATGTGCTATAACTGATACAAAGCTGATTTGTGTATTTCCACGTATATAATGCAGTATGTACAATGTATACGAAACAATCTTACTGTGTTTTTAAGCACAGTATTTAAGAGCTATGCTCGGTTGCGTTACCCCCTGTGCTTTCGTGGTCCCAGCCGGACGAGTTGCCCGCCATGGTAGCAGTAGGAGAGCCTGAGCTGGCTTTCGCGGAGGCAGTGCTACTAAAGTAGGAGAAGGCAAACTGCTCAGATCTGTTTCAGAAACGAAGGTGACAGCCAGATGGGTTCCTTAAGTACTGATGAGCAGATTTGTTAAAAAAATCCTGACTTCTTAAAGAAATATGGCATATGCAGAATTGCACCTCGCATGTATTTGCACGTGAGTATAAGGGAGTAAATTTGCTGCTATTTGCTTGCTGTTGCTTTGTTAGTTCTGCACCCCATAAATTTTGGGCTGATTTCAAACAAACGTAAATTTTGAGATATTAATTCTCAAAGAAAGAACATTCCTCTAAGTTCTGTGGACGTAGCTGGGCAGGGGAGAATGTGCTTATGTGCAAAAAGGAAAAGTGTGCAGCATATATTTCAACCATTAAGACTGAAATGTCAGCGTTAGGAAGAAGGGTTGTGGGACTGTTGGGAACTGAATGTCCAGGAATTGGAAAAATCCCACTTCTAATCCAAATGTATATTCCTGTAGGATTCAGCAGTGTCCAATAAGGAGCTAATCTCACTTGAAGCCTGTCATGGTAGACATGCATATTTATCTTCTCTCTGGATTCTCTGATGCTCTGTTTAAGACAAGCCTGAAGCTTTGGTATAATTCGGTTAAAAAATCTGACAGTCATGAGATGCAATTCCCTAGGAAATGAGGCTTCATGTATGTCATTGCCTACAAAACTGTTGGTCTTATCTGCACTTCCCTTTGCCTTTGTGTAGCCAATATGCTTAGGCGTGCCTTTTTCTGGCTGGTGTCATGAACAGGTAATTTCTCTAATACAGAGATGAAAAGCAGCTCCTTGAGGCTGCAGACAGTTAATGAGTGCACGAAGGAAATGATTTATAGTGTGGGCTGTGTTACGTCTTACGTACTTTGCTGAGACTAACTCTCAGCTGGGCTATCTCCTTTGCTTCTCCCGCCTAAACTACTAGGCAGTTCCTAAGTAGGAATTTGCTTGTAGAAGCAGCTCCTGGTAAGGATGCAGAGACTATCACTTCATATTGCTGCTGCCTTAGTGTTATCATCGTTTTCTCAGACAGCTTCTTTGGAAGATGAGGCTCATTGATCTACCCGTTTACCATGCCAGCCATAATGCAGTGTTTTTTTAAGACTCTTTTTGGCAGTCATCTTTACTAAGTTGAAAACTTGAGTTTGCATAATTTAAATTCTTTTGGAATTTTGTCTTTGACAGCGTTGACAACGACATCAACTTTTAACTGAATATATTGTTTCATGAACCCAGGCTGAATGAAATGGGACCAGGCGTATCGCTTCCAGCTGTTCACCCTGTTTGTTGCCTGGCTGATGCCGTGCTGGTGGCAGGCATAGCTGCGTTGCATGTGAAGCAGGTAGTCTGTGCAGCTTGCAGGCTGCCTCTGTGCAGCTCAGAACCTGTGCTGATCTATATTACTATTTTGATCTGTACACTGGATTGCCTTTATGCATGACTCAGCTTCCTGTCACGGTAGTTGCCACCTCTGTGAAAGCTGAAATGGACAGATGCCTCAGAGTGGTAATCTCTTCTGCTGCCCGGCTTCAATCTGTTTGTGTTTGGGGCTCAATGTCCTAAGCTTTAGCACCTGTGAATATAAAATATTGGGAATGAAGTACACTGAGCCTGAAATGGAGAGGATAAAGAAATGACTACAGAGAAATGAATTTATTGCTTTACCTGAGACTTTATCAGTATAAAAGCACTCTCAGTGAACTCAGGAGATTAGTTGGTAGCTTTTCTTAAATTAAAAAGAATTATTTTGTTAATTCAACAAATTAAAACAATACAAAAAACGTTATATAAACCAAAATAAAAATAATGACTAGGATTCTTCTGTGTTCATTATAAGCATACATCAAAATTACCCTGTTTCATATTGAATAATATGTTTTTAAATTTGTTCATTTAGAAGTGATATGTTAGAATCAGTGTCTGTGTTTTGAGTTCCACACTAGTTATGTGGAAGCTGCCTGGGTAGAGGTTCTTGTCCTGTGGAAGATGGCAGAGCATTGCCTGAAGGTATGATCCCCAAACTTTCACGCTGACTTTGTTGTACTTGCAGTGGATCTACAGTCATTAAAGTTAATGCAGGAAGTATCGTTGTGTCAGACAGGAGTAAAAACAGATCTATAATTCTGCAAGTGACTTCATATAAACATGGCTTGATCCTGAAAAACGATAAATCTGCACAGTAGCAGGGAATCTTTGCATATATGCACTTGGTATTTTTCCCCTTTCAACATAACGTTACTTGGTCATGATTCTGTCCTTATTTGCTCCATTTAAGTGAAGCTACTGAATGCATTCCTTGGTAAAACACATGAGTAAAGTCAAGTTATTCCTGATGGCCTGATCCTGCTGTAATTCAAACAGAGTAGTGCTTTATTTCTTGACTAGTCCCACAGGAAATGGTATGATACTGAATGTAGGAAGAACAGTTCAGTAGTCCTGATTCAAATCCATCGTGGTCCATAAAAAATGCACCAAGTTGTTTGGCTTAAACCCAGCATGATAAGGAGTTGCAAATTAAAAGCGGCTTTCTGAGACATGTCATTCTGAGTCAAGCTGTCTAAAAATGAACCAATTACAGATTGGTTCTAATATGTTGAAGAGCTTGGGAACTAACCTGAGTGATATGCTATAGGCAGTGTTGTGATGCAGACTTAACCATGAGAAACACTTACTCTGTCTGCAAGCTAAATTTAAGTTCTTGTTCATATGTGTTTTAATATTTCAATATGTATTGTGGGGTGTGCAAAAACACTTGGTAGTAGTTCAATTTCAGTCTCACTGCTATCAGTGGAGACAGGCTCAGTACTTCTGTTGAAGGCACACCTGTAGCTGGCACTTTCAGAAAACATATACCAAGTATGTTCCAGGCTCACAATAGCTGAGGGGTTTTATTTATATCTTTCAAGTAAAGGGTTTTGCCATGCACTAAAATACAGGCACTGTGGTATATACCTAAAATACCCATCAGTTCTCCTCAGATGTTTAGAGCCTGGTTCTGCCAGGGACTGCATGTTGAGCCTTGCTATTGTCTTCATTCCAAACCAGTAACTATTTGCAGGAGTTGAGAAGGCAAAGTTTTAAGATCAGGTCAAAAATCAAGGCTTAAGGGTCAGCAGATTGGCCAGCATCTCACCTTTTGTGTAGAAATTAAGACTCCTGTGTAGACTTACATCATCTGATGAAATAGTAACTCGAAGCTGAGTGTTACTTGCTGCTCCCTAGCATGCTGGCCCAGTTTTACGAGCAGGCGACGAAGGCAGTTGCCTAGAGCGACAGACAAAAGGAGGCAATAAAATCACATTCTAAGCAAGAACGAGACCCTGTGACTCTGTGCCTGTTTTTGCCGGTTTAATGAGGACTCGGTGCGTTCCCCAGGCACCATTTGCCTCAAGGTGCAGATATGCTGAGACTGAGCAAGCTCCTTACTACAGGAGCCATGGCTGTGGCTGTTTGAACATACCATCTATTTGTGCTCGTCTCTGCTTCAACTTGCTGCTGCTGAAACTGAGTGGAGAAACTTCATATGCTCCTCCTCTGCTCCTTTTTCTTGACATTACTTTTGCTAAAATAGTTGGATTGGCAGGAGAGCAGGGACAGATGTGCTGAGACTAGAGAGCTCACAAAATTCATGCTTCACTAAAAAAACCCTGTTATTATTAGCCTTGCAAATTAGGAATGACAGGCTGCTGAGACTTACTGAGTTTATATTTATGTCAAGAAACTGATTGCGAGAAATAAGACATGTCTTAGTAAATCTTACATGGGTACTGGATTGCTATAAGGACCTTTTACAGTCATCTCAGGGCTCAGTTAACACGACTTGATGTAGGCTTCCATTTTCCACCAAGTTTTGAGTGCTAAAAATGTTTCCTTCCTTTGCTCTGCTGCTTGTGCTCTGACACCTCTAGACTTTTGGGAAGGATCTCTTCCATGCTGTGAATAGGTCTCTGTATTAGGCTTTGCTAATAGATAGACTCTGTGGAGGCTTCAGTATCACTGACAATATGGTTATCAAGCTGGAACAGGGAACCTGTCTGGAATGACAGTCGTTTTGCCCTACTGCTCTTTAGAGGAGCTGCTTGGAGCAGCAGAGTTTTGTGAGCTGACTGCAGGGACTGAGGTGACACTGTGTTGGTTTGCTCTAGGTTCACAGTTGGTTTGTCATGTCATCCAAAGGCAAGCACTGAAAGCATTGGGAGGTCAGCCTTCACCACACATGAAGGTCTGTAATAGAAAGAAAGGAAATGTGTATGGATTACAAAAAAAGAGACAATTTAGTCTTATCAGAAGAAATAAGAATTTGGAAAACATACTGCATTTCATTAGACTTTGCAACTTTAGTCAATCACTGTGTCATCAAAAGGAGATTTATGGGAGGCAGATTGTCCCACACTGGCCCACTGGAATGTTCTCACACTTTGTAACACATTACTGCCTTCAAAAGAGGATGCTAAACTCGGGTCTCATAAAACAAGGACAAGTTTGAGTTTCTGTATTTTTAATCCAAGAATACATTTTTCTTGTGAGTGAGCCTGTAATAAAATTCTGCTAACTTCTCCATGTTTTTTGCACAATATCATAATGATTTTTTTCATTTTCTCTTTTGCTATTTTGCTTTTGAATATACAGTAATGGGATATGTGTTAGGTTTTCAAATCACTTCACTTTCACAAATGCTAAGGAGAGGACTCTAGCCTAGAATATGATTTCCAAATATGGAAGGATAAGAAAATCCTGGCTTTCAGGGGCTGTCAAGCAATGTGATTATGCACCTCTACAATATACTGATTATTTTGTATTTCAAGGAAAAGAGAGAGGTTAATACCTGATTGGGTTTGTACCTTTGTAAGGACAGCTGTACTTCATTTCCACCTCCAAGTTCCAGTTATTTTATTGTAAATCCTGCACCACTGGGAATCTGCCTTGGCCCCTGGAATGACAGTGGACTGGAAATTGAAGAGGTCTGCATCCTGGATTTTTTTTTTGTTGTTTGTTTAGGTTTTTTGGTGTGGGTGTTTTTTGTTTTTTTTTTTAAATCTTTAGAAATTTTCTGTTTTCTTTGAAAGTGAGCAAGGCAAACATAGCCTTTTCTGTAATGCTGTAAGTGGCTACACCACATCTATAATTTTATCTCGTCTCACGCTTGATTAAAAGGTTCTTCAGACCTAAAATAACATGATTAATTTTTTTTTGTGTGTGTGTTAGTTTCTACTGCAAGATTAAAAGAAGCCCTTTTAATTGATGCAGAATTAGAGTTCTCCTGCACACATATGTAGATGTACACTCTCCAAGCATAGGTGCATACACACATGTACACACTCAAAAGACACACAAGGACATATGGGTAACTAAATTCACATGGAGTATGCAGTAATAAGATTTCCATGTTAGTAATTCAAATTTGCCCATATGCCTTTAAATTTTACTCTGTTGCACATAAGCATTATAGCAACCTATAATTAACTGACCCAGTACTCTATTTTACAGTCCCTTTTCATAACTCAGTGCAGAAAAGAGGGGTGTTTGTTTAATGAACAGTTTTCAGCTCTTTGTCAAGGTGTGTTTGGAGGCACGCTTGCAGGTCACCAGGAAGGCCCTGTTAGAAGCAGGTTTTTTACTTGTGAAGTCTCCCATATAATTTCCTAAGTTAGTTAGTATATAAGCACTTCCAAAAGCTGAGTAACACCCAAGCCAGGAGAAGTTTCATGTTTCATTATTGAAGCAAACTTGTTCCACTGAAGCACAGGAAAACTAACACCTAAAGTATCAATTAATTTTGGATGCCCTCTCTGAGGTAGAAAGGACTGCATTTTTTCAGACTAACTGGTATTAGACACTGAGTACAAGACATGATTTTTATCAGCTTTGGTTGTAGCTGAGAGTGTTCAGTGTTTTTGTATAGCAACCTTAGGACTTCAAAGTCAGGTCCCCAGAAAATGAAGAACCTAGAATTAATGACACCCCTGAAAATTTAAATTACTTAATTAGCATCATAGGAAATCTGGGGTGGAAGCCAGGACAAAATGTCATTCCCTCCCCCTCTGCAATGTTCACTTTCTTAGCTGTGAAAGTGGTTCTTTCCTGTAATTCCTTGCCTCATTCCTAACCTCAGCTAAAAATAAACTTGCAGTTTGCTTTATTTTATGGTCCTGCATCATCCTTTAAGGTAGTAACAATAAAATATGCAAAATACACTCCCAATTGGTTTTAATTTACTCGTCCCTCCCTCTGAGTCCTCTCACTCACTTAGTCTGCTTCCCTAGGGACTTTATCCTACTCCACTCTCCAGTTCTTTATCCCATTCTGCTTGTCTTAACCAGTTCTTTCATACATTTCCCAGATTCCTGTCCAATGTATGTCTCTTTCCATTGCCCAACACCTGTTTTTCCCCTCTTCTCGCCACAGGTTCTAATCTCCCATTTCACTCTTTTCGTGCAATCAGAGTGTCCGTCTGTTGTTCCTCCCTCTCCCTCCCCCGCCTTGTCCTCATTTTGTGCCCAACCACTCACTTTTAGCTCATCTTCCCTTGTGCTTTCTAGGGTTCATGACTTCCCTTAGCTGTTTTGAGCTTCTCTTCTCTCCAGTTCCCCGTTTTACTTAATTCCTCCCTTTCCCCAAGGCTGGTGGGGTGGCCCCTGCTCCTCTCTGACAGGCACTTCTCCTAGGACAGTGAAAAGGAGCTTTAGTCTTCTGGAATATATACTGGTAGTGGTGAAAAGCATGGTAAAGTCCCATGTGATGAGAACATTTGAGATGGACCTAAAGGCTTCTGGGTCTAGAAGTTGCTTATGGCAGCAAATAAGATAACGCATTGCACTCCCTCTGAGGAAATGCAATCCAAATACAAACCAGAAAGTAAAGGGAGAGGAGGGACAGAAGGCTGAGATGTTTCTCTGCGAGTCTGTCCAAGTTTCTGTGTCACTGCTTTTGCATAGATTGTTGTGGCAAGGAATCTTGGAATCATATCTGAAACAGAAATTAGGGAGAGGCTGAGCCTAGGGAGTATGTACATGTCTGCAGCTGAGTTAAGAGAGTGTTTTTTGCTGTGCAGGGTTTCATGGGTGTTTTCTTCTTCTAAGTGAACTATACCTACTGCACAAGGGGCAAGTGAATTTTAGATGCAAAGTCAAATATTATAAATATATATATTATATATAAGTCAAAACATTCATGTTGCAAGGTTGCTGGTGAATAAAATTTAACAATCTGGTTTTACATTTGTGTCTGTGTGTATATATTTATTTATTTGTGCACATTACATGGAAAATAAAATCACTGCTCTCTGATGTGTATGTGCTAATATAAAACGACGCCATTTACACGCCATTGTTAATGTGATTTTATGGGATTTATTGACATGGCAAGTTTATTTTAGACATATGAAGACCTGGGGGAGTAGGGTTATAATAACAACAATAATTTGTCTTTTTAATGCTAAGAATGAAATAAAGAAAAAAAGAAAAAAAAACTTGCTAAGCTTTGTTTAACCTTCAGGGGTTCTGGAAAAGCAGCTGTCACTTTTTAAAATCTTATTTAGTATATGCCATCATTTTTCATCTGGATCCTGAATTGATACTGCAGCTGTGCTGAAGGAAAATGAAGCTTCCACCTTTCCAAGTCCAGAACAATGTACTTAATCTTGGAGACAAGCACTGAGAACAAAAGGCAGCGTCCTTGCATGAATCTGATTATTCTGGCACAGAAGTGGTGGCCGTGGATTTCTGTGTCTAGTCTACTGTTGCTAATAGTGATTTCTGTAAGCTGATGGAGCACAGAGTACCTTATTACCAAATGCCTTCACAGACATTTTACAATCATTGCTATGTCACAGTTGTACAGTGCTGTGCTCTGAAGTGTTGTGAAGGCCCTTAGGCAGCCTCAATGTAAAAACATTTGCTGAAGAATCATGAAGACAATTATCATCATCCAAGGGTGAATTTTAATTCAAAATAATCTTTATCCACAAATAAAATCTCTCATTTGGTTCATTGCTTCAATAAAATGATTTTTAAATTTTTTTTTTACAGAAGCAAGAATAGTTTATTCTTGGCAGTTAATCATATTTGCTGAGCTATTTAAATAATTCAGTAACTCCCTTTCATGAGTTATGCTTTGCTTATTGTAGGAAATTACATCAGTCTGTCCTTTCATCAATGTAGGTGTGTATAAACCAGCAGATGCAAAAATAGAATTATAGAATCATCAAGGTTGGAAGAGACCTTTAAGGTCATCAAGTCCAACTGTCCACCTAGCACTGCCCTGTAACCTCTAAACCACATCACTCAGCACCAGATCCAGATGTGTCTTGAACACCTCCAGGGATGTGGCTCCACCACATCCATGGGTAACCTATTCCAATGCCTGAATACCCTAACAGTGAAAATTTTTTTCTAATATCTAATCTGAATCTCCCCTGTCCCAGCTTAAGGTAATTTACTCTAGTCCTCTCACTGAAGGCATGGTGGAAGAGACCAGCCCCACCTTACTACAACTTCCTTTTGGGTACTTCTGGAGAGCAATGAGGTCCACCCTGAGCCTCCTCCAGGATGAACAAACCCAGCTCCCTCAGCTGTTCCTCATAAGACAAAACATGTCCTGTGAGGGACAGCAAAAGCATTTCAGGGCTCCCAGCTCCCAGCTGTCAGGGTGAGATCGTGTACCAGCCCCTTTCCTGCATTGCTTTTCTTCGGAAGAAAATCTGCCTGTTTGGGCTGGAGGGGAGCAGCAGCAGGCACCAGGCAGAGACAAGTGCCCGGACACTCACCGGCTGCTTAACTCTAGGAACCAACCTCTAACTCCGTCTTTGCCAAGTTCTCTGTGAGCAGGTAAGTGTGCTGAGCATGCCATTAGATATTTCCTATCAGCTGAGCTGCCTGATGGGTGCAATCACTCGTTTTTTAGTCTTTCTGTGTAAGAGAGTTGGCAGATGCTCTTCCAAGAGACGTGATTTTCTCTTGTTTGTCTGGACGCCAACTGAAACCAGTTGGACGGCTTTAAATCTTTTACTAAAACAACTATGTGAAAGCTTTGCTTTAAGGTGTCCAACTCCCCACAAAAAATCTAAAAATAATAAATTCCCTCTTCTTCAGAATTAGAGCTTGTTCTCCCAGTAGGAGTGTGGGAACTTGCTTTATTGGCTTTTTTGTAGCCGCCTTCTATTGACAGAAGTGAGGCCTGAAGATGCGAAGGGACAGTTCAGGCGTGTTTGGGGAGCCCAACTCCAGATTCCTGAGCCTCAGTTGAGGTGGCTGTTTCTACTCTTTTTCTGTTAAAAAAAAAAGGAATCAAAGCAATTTAAAGCATTTTATCATTCCTGCCCAAATTAATTTATTCATGAAAGCACATAAAAAATGTGAAAGATGGGGAGAGGTGTCTTCCTTTGAGGATGTGAGTACTCACACCTGGTGATTTCAGTAGGAGACAGAGCACAACTAGAACCAGGATGAAGCACATACAGTTAAACAAATTACTAAATCTGAGCCAGAAAGACTATTCCCTCCAGGCCAGGCAGGGCATTGAGTGTATTTACCCCATAAATTCTCACTCCTACAGTAATTTTGTGTCTTTGCAGTGCAGTATGCACTAAAAAGTATTCAGGCTTCAGTTTGTTACTGGTGTTGAAAAATGTGTTATAGTGTATTATAATATGCAGCCAAGTAAAATTATTTCCTTTAGGTTTTCTTTGCCCCAGATATATATTATGTATTCTCTTCAAATTACTGATGGAATTGTCTACTGAATGAGATATGGTCAAGGTGTCAGGATTTAACTCCCAGGCCTGTCAACATTTGCAATGACTAAACAAGTTAGTAAGAACTAGCTCATCTGAGAAACTTAAGGATATAATTCCAGGTGATTGTGATGCATCTTTGGCTGCTGCTGCATCCTTAGCTCCATATTCGTTAATGTAGGTCATTCAGCCTTATGGTTTCTGAGAGCCTCCTTCCTCAGAAAATAATTCTTTCCAAGGATATGCAGAAGCTGGGGAGTCAAAGCTGCAGCTGATGACTGAATAGGTTTAGCAGTAAGTTTACATGCATCATTTCCTCACTAGTAAGCTGTGAGAGAGCTGAGATACAAGCTGTAGTATCTCTTCACCTTGCAGGAATGATGGAAGCATTAGAAGTCATGAGAAAAATACAAGCACAAGACCCTCCAGGTTGCACTAGATATCCATTACAAATTTCAGTAGTTGTGAACCTTAAAATGAAAAAACTTAATTTAAAAAATTGAAATAATCTAGTTTACCAAATCAGGATTTGGCCAGGACAGTGGACTTGAGTCTGCTAGTCTTGAGAGTACTACTTTTAGTACTGTCATAACACAGCTGCATAAGACATCATTTAACTCTTCACCTGGAAAATAGCATTTCGATCCACATTCTGTGCTAGATTCAACTTGTGGCATTGAATCACTGAGAGCAGATAGGTGTTACAAGTTACCATGGCACCTCCTTGGTGATTTCCACTTCATGGTTCCCTTGAGCGGCAGTACCTTTTGGATTTTTCACAACACTGCATCTTGGAATGGTGTGTTTGTATTGTGTTCCTTTTTCAATTTTTGTTTCCAGGTGTAACACCGAAACTGAGTTTTTAAGATTGACTGTTTTTCTTTGAAGACACAAACTTGAGGCGTGAGACATTAGCAGCTCAGAGCAGGTCCTGGGGCTATTTGCATTGCTGGGTCTGTCCACCTCTGCAGCACTGCTTGGCAAGTAATGTGGCTGCAGTTTGGTGGCGTTTTGGGACACCAGCAGCACAGAGGTTTCTTGACATAGGTGTGACCTGTATTTAGGAATGAATTAAAGTTTCATTCTTCATATTAAAGGTGTTTCACAGGTTGCTTGCTGCTCTACAAAGGAGACGGGCAGTTGAGCTGTTCAGAAGTTAAAAGCACAATGCTGAGTAATCTGTTGAGCAAATAACTGTCTGTGCCTTCGGAGTGCAGCAATATCATGACTGTTCAGAGAAAACAGCCCTGAAAATGTCTGACAATAATAAAGTCTCACAAACTTTAATCTCATAAATTAATTACTCACAGACTTAATTATGTATCACAGTGAAATGTATAAAGCTGTTTATTTTGTACTTTTAAGGGCTTTTGGGACATTTTGAAACAGTATAGAAATAGATGGCACCTTATAGCTGTTACATTTTAGAGTCTTGCTGTGTTTTCAGGACACACTAAGATGATCAATGACAGTGTCTTTTTCTTGGCCATTCAGACTCAGGTCTCTTCAGTCCTCACATCTGCCTCTCCAACTGGGACTGACTTCCATCTCTGTCAGGAAGTGCTGCAACTCAAAGAGCATTTTCATTATGTACACTCAAATTGCCATTTCTTAAACGCACATGTTATTTTTTCTGAAATCCTGTTTTCTTGGACCCCGCAGGAAAGCATTGGAGTGAGAGATACAATGAATTATTTATTGGAGTGACTGGGTCAGGTATGTGGCAATAGTGTATTTCAAAACAGTACAAAACAGTGTTCAGTGAATAGCAGCAGTTTGATGTGATTTTCTACATATAGTGGCTTTTCACTCTCTAAGAACAAAAGTTGAGAGTATATATTGAAGTGGATGTTGGAGTGTTTTCCTGTTTTCTGACATGGCATGAGCTTTATGTGTTCTAAAAGCTCAAGGCTTGGGGAATGCTCTTGTTCTGTCTGCAGTGTCTGGCTTGGTTCAGGCAAGCATTCAACTCTGCCTGTGGCTTCCAGAGTAGCCCACAACTGAGGAGGAGGAAGAACTGCTAGGAAAACAAGTTGTGGGAAATCCAGGTATTCAGGAAAAGAGTGTCTGGACCTGGAACATTCTTGTGCACTCCTCAGTGAGAAGGCCACTTGGGAGGACATGCAGGGGAGGATCCCGTCAGTGGTCTACCAGGGAAGGATAGCATAGGAGGTGTTATGATCCGATTATTGCGATTATTAGAGATGCCTCTGCCTGAATTAAGGTGCAAACAAGACCATATGCCAAAGTCAATAGTAAGGATTTTATTTAACAGTAAATATGAGGCAGAGAGAGGTAGAAAGAAACAGGGAAAAGAGAGAATGGGGGAGAGAAAGAGAGTGACAGAAAGACAGATTGAGTAGAAAGGTAATCACCACTTCTGTAGATCCAGTAGTGTCCCAGTGGTCCTCTTCTTCTGGTCTTCTCAGTGGTGAGGGTCCCACAAAACACAGAGTTCAATGAGTTAGGATATGTTCAGGTGCAGGTGGGAATGCCCAAGTACCTTCCGTAGGGGAAGTTTTACATTTTCTTTTGCAACACTGGATCTGTTGCAATATTTGTGGATTGTGTGCAGTCCTCTGGTGGAAGGCCTCAGAAATGCATCTGTGGGGCATTTTAGGGGTCTTTGATGGTTTATGAACCCTTCTGAGACATGACAGATGCTTCTCATATGAATGTGATCTTCCCTTGGGGTGGTGGGGAGTTTTACAACCAAGCTAGTTTATGTAAGAGAAGACAATTGGCACAATAACAAGCACCATCTGCAGGGTCTGCTTCTTATCTGGCCCAAAACTCAGCTTGTAGTCTCTGGTGGTGGATGTTCACTNTCTGGTGGAAGGCCTCAGAAATGCATCTGTGGGGCATTTTAGGGGTCTTTGATGGTTTATGAACCCTTCTGAGACATGACAGATGCTTCTCATATGAATGTGATCTTCCCTTGGGGTGGTGGGGAGTTTTACAACCAAGCTAGTTTATGTAAGAGAAGACAATTGGCACAATAACAAGCACCATCTGCAGGGTCTGCTTCTTATCTGGCCCAAAACTCAGCTTGTAGTCTCTGGTGGTGGATGTTCACTCCTTCTGTTTTATGCAGACCAGAGGTTTTGCCATCACACTCCCAAAAACTCTCCAGCTCCCTCTCGGTTTGTTGGGGAAGAGTGTGGAAACCCAGACTCAGCAAATGAGTCTGTGGGCTATAGCCTCCTCCAGCCTTGTTTACGTCTTTTTAGACCTGAGATAGTTGGCCTACAGTACCACCTTTATTTTATGTCAAGTTCCAGTCAGGTGGCTAAACTCACAGTCCAACTTCCCCAGATCCAGGAGGCATGCTGGATACATACACCCCGGGGAGGGTGGGCTTTGGTGGTGCCGATGAGCAGCTGCTTCTTTGCTCACTTTGCTACAGTGGACAAAGTCCTCTGGTGATCTTAACAGAGTTTAAGAATTATGATTTTTAAGTCTGTTACAGGAGGCCAAAGAGCGCACACTGTTGGGAGGGTTCCTGGGAAATAGTGAAGGAGGTCAGGTTGCGCACGGGAAGAGACGGCTTTCCATTGATTTAATAGGCTAAGTCTTCAGTGCTACAAAGAGAACATAGTCCTGTTCTCCTGATATTTGTCTGGAGCTGGTGGCAGAGGATGACTTGTAAGCTTTATCAGAGGCTACTGGACCTTGATATGACGGGAAAAAGGGAGCCTTAAAATATGTATTTACTTGGATCAGCCAATTTTCTCGTTTGTCCAGAATGTTAATTATTCCTTGGGGAAAACAACAAAAAAAAGCTAAACCATATTTGAAGACAAAGTAAATCCAGGTAGCACACAGCTGTCATTCATTTTGCACTAGAAAAAAATAAAGGTCTATTTTTGTTCTTAAGCAATCTTTTCACTTTCCTTTTTTTAAAGCACAATGACAGTTAATGATTAATAGACACTGTCCATAGTGCTGCCAGCAGGAAGCCAGCATAAGTGTGGAGGAAGTCTAAATAATTGAAGGGAAAAGGTGACAGAGGCAGCCATTAGTTCTTCTGGATAAGAAATTCTTCATTGCCTGGCTATTTGCCCAAATGAAAGGGAAAATCTACCATTTGAGCAGCACAATCTGTAGACTTCATTATGCACTTCTCTTGGGGACAAAAGAAACCACTGAGCTCAGTCTTTTTAAATTAATAGAAATTGGTGCAAAATCCCCTCATTTTTAATTGTGTCAGAACACGTTATTAGCCTTGCAACATAACCAGCTTGTCAGAAGTAACTGGGAAGCATTCCAGAAACAAAGACCCTACAGCAGAATGAATGATATCACACTGGACACTTGCCTTCATGGAGTGACTCTCCTCCTAGACATCCTGGTGGTCACAGGGGACCCTGTGTACTTGCAAAGGAGGCTGGTAATTTTTAGGACTGAGCAAAATAAAGTGGCAAATGTTGAAAACTAGCTTCAGTAGTTTCACCAAACTGGGTGACAAAATCCAAAATTATCCAAAATAAGCAAAAAATAAAATAAATAAAAACTAATAATTAAATAAAATTAAAAGAGCAAGCTTTTGGTTTTTTTTTCTGAATTGTGTATTCTGAAATTCTGTGTCATGGGCTTGAATGGACTCTGTGTCATATTATTTAATATTCTTACAGGGAGAATGAGGATCCTTTCCAGCATTTTTTGAACAAACTGTGGATTACTGTCTCATCTGACACTTTGCATAATTTAGTTTCCTTTAATTTCTAGTCATAATTTAACAAGTGTCATATCGCAGGCTGTCCTATCTTCTATAGAAAAAGTTCTCTAGAGGAACTGTTAAATGTACTCATTTAACTCGTGATGTGAAATGAGAGAGTGGAAGCAGTAGTTACACCCAGCTCTAGACAGCATCACACCTTGGACAAAGCTCTCCAGGCCTGTGAGGTGATTGCAGCAGTAGCAGTGGTGCCCTGCGCCGTGAAAGGGAGGTGTGTTGCTGCCTTTCCCTTTGGTGTGACAGCTGAGCTTTCTGTCAGCTCTGGTATTCTGGGAAGAAGCTGTGGTAGTAGGTATGCAGAGAACCATTCAGCAAAGTAAATTTGAGGTGCTGGACTGTGGCAGGTTTTCTTGAAGAGTTTGTGTCTGCTACTATCCTCCTTCTTGATGGGGTCTTGATGCCTCTACTCAGCCCTGGTGACTCCTCATGTGGAGTGCTGTATCCGGTTCTGGGCTCCTCAGTTCAAGAGGGACGTGGACCTCCTGGGGTCAGTCCAGGAGGCAGTGAAGGGCTACAAAGATGATTAAGGAACTGGAGCATCTCTCTTGTGAGGAAAGGCTGAGGCAGCTGGGTGTGTTCAGCCTCGAGAAGAGACAACTGAGATGGGACCTCATCAATGTGTATAAGTATCTGAAGAGAGGGTGTCAAGAGGATGGAGCCTGGCTCAGAGGTGCCAAGCAATAGGACAAGAGGCAATGGGTAGAAACTCATGCACGGGAAGTTCCACCTGAATATAAGGAAGAACTTCCTTAAAGTTCAGGTGTGACTGAGCACTGGCACAGGTTGCCCAGAGAGGTTGTGCAATGTTGTTGCAGAGTCTCCTTCTCTGGAGACATTCAAAACCCATCTGTACACAATCCCGAGTAACATACTCTAGGATGACCCTGTTTGAGCATGGAGGTTGGACCAGATGACTTCCAGTGACCCCCTCCAACCTTACGTGTTCTGTGACTCTGTGATTCTGTGATTCTGTGATTCTATGATTCTGTGATTATGTGAACTGGAATTCATTTTTAACACTTTTTCATCCAGGATACCCTGAAAGTTTTAAAAAAATTATCTATAAAAATACAAGGAGATCTGCTAAGCATAAGCTTGCGTTCAATATTCTGGTGAAGGGGCTATTTTCATTGCACAACTTTTTTCTGTGCTGGCATTTAGGTATTTACACATGTTCACTAAGTGCTCACTAAGACAGAAATCTGGGAAATGTATGAAAGAACTGGTTAAGACAAGCAGAATGGGATAAAGAACTGGAGAGTGGAGTAGGATAAAGTCCCTAGGGAAGCAGACTAAGTATGTGAGAAGACTCAGAGGGTGGGATGAATAAGTTAAAACCACTCGGGAGCTTATTTTGCCTATTTTATTGTAACTACCTTTAAGGAAATGGGAAGTCTGTGATTTTGTATAACATTAATGGCTCTGCACAACCAAAGTTGTATGTCTGCTTGAAGTATTCCAGAAAAGTGCCAAAACAACATAAAGGAGGTAGTGGAGGTTACTGCCCTTTTAAAGGAGTTTTAAATAAAGGGGAACCACAGATGTATGTTTGATACTTTTTGCAGAGGAGTCACACTCATTGATAACAGTAGGAACAAAGGCTGAAGAGAGAAACTGGAGTTAAAGGTCTTTGAGAGCACAAGATACTCCTTGGGTGTCAGTGAGAAGGCAAGACACAAAGAGAGAGAAAAAGTAGAAGTAAAGTAGCTAGCAAAGTCAAGCTAGAGAATGTTATGGAGGTGGAAAGAGGCTGTGGCAGGAGAAAGATGGTTGAATGCACAGGAGTAGGAAGAGCTCCACTGTCCAGACTCAGAAACATTTAGCTTATTTACAGACAACCCTTGTGTTATGTCATGAATTAAAGTCAATCATATATTCTGTTGCTTATTTAAATGTGAAAGATCTATAATAGTATTTCCTGGAGGTATTTTGCCTTCAGAAATTCAGGATGTAGCAGCCACCTTCCCACAGTGACAGTCAGCGTAGGAACTGCAGAGAGGCCGTGTCCTGATCCCACCACGATTTCCCATATGGTAAGGTTGAGATAATTTTCCTTTCCCTGCTTAAAAATGTTGCAGCAAAAGGCAGTTGCAGGAAGATACTAGAGCAGTTCCCAAGTGAAGGGTCTTAGAGAAGGGTTAAAGAAGGATGTGAGGCAAAAAAAGCACTTTGAAGGGTGAAAGATGGAGGGAAGCCTGTGGACCTAACCTGGGAATATCCCGGTATTAAAGAAGGGGCACACCTAGTCTTGACAGAGAGTGAATTGAAGACTGTTACTGAATTGAGTTTTCTGAAACAAAACTCATGTGTTTACTGTGATCTTCTAGAGGAGGTGGAATATAACTATTTCTTTTGAGTAACATTTTTTTTATGCACATGGTTTGTGTATTTAAACTATTAGAGCAGTTCTAACGCTATTCTTCACAGAGCTAAATTACGGAAGAGAGGTTTCATTTTTATTCATCAAATAACACATAGTAAGTCTTCAGGGATTCTGAGTGAGACTGGGCAAAAAGTAAAAATCATAAGTGATCTGTTTTGACTGCTACTTCTGTTATGTTTATTTTCTAATCCTGATTTTTTTTCTACCATTTTAATATCTTTGAATTTGTTACATTATTTCTAAATATGGAAGGGATGAAAACTGCAGGAACTATCTGTAAGTCTGCTTACATATCATACTTTTTGAGGATAGATTTCATTAAAACCCCACCGTATTTACAAAAAGCTCAGAAGATGATTTATTAAGTTTCCTGGGCACTCTGCAGTTCTCAATGGATATTTTCCTGAGCTTCTGTGACTTCTGTAAGTCTCTCCTCATTCTGAGATATTGATGTATCAACCAGCTTGCTTAAGCTGATGGGAAAGTCTGTGTTAGAGGTAGGTACTACCAGGTTTCAAATCCCAAACTAGTATTTGAAATGCACATTTTAAACAGGTCACTGCTCAGGTGGATCATCGTAGTAATGTCAGTTTGACTTCCTCACATGAATCTGATTAAAGTAATATTTTCAGTGCATCAGTATACTTAGCTCATTCTATTATCTTGTGCTTTTTTGAGGTAGAAAAGGTGCTGCGGGTGCCTTCTACTTCCATATTTTTCAGTTGGCTTGCAAAGAGTTTAATCAGGTTTTATTCACTGAAGAGTATCTCCATCTAAAGAGTTCTCTTACTGAGAGAAAGGTCAGTGAAATCATAAGGGAACCATCAATGTTTCCATTCCACATCCATGCTGTAAAGTTTAAAGATGCTCCTATTCTATCTGCTAGCAAGAACTTCCTCTACATTTCTCAGAAGGAAGGGAGAGTCTTTTCTTCTGTTTAGTGGGAAACATCTGTCTTTCAAGCTCTCAGCTCTAGAATTAGATAAGTGGGCATAAGTGTAGGCTTTTCAAGATCCACTGCTCATGTACAGATGTGCAGGCATTAATATGCTGTTAGTAAGCAAGGTCACTGATGAAGGCTGGGTCCTTACCCTCTGTAAGTATACGATGATGGAAATTTTTTTTCAGATAGGAACTGGACTGGAACCGTTTTGTTTTCAAAAGTTACCAAGTAAATTGTTTTTAAACATTAGTGTTTTTTTAAAAATGAAAAATGCTTGCTACACTTTGGAGATATTCTATGAACATCTAACCCTTGTCTAATTCATGTTGGCCAGGTGCTGAATTCACTGAGGGGTGGTCTAAAATTCCAGGGTTTGTGTTGGATAGGGGTAGGGGTTTTAGATTCCCAGCTCCACTGCAGAGCCAGAGTCTTGGGTTATTTATCAAAAGATCCACCCTGCAAATGTGGACCTTGAAAGAGCTGTGCTCCTGCCTTTGGGAAGGTCCTAGGGACAGGCACACCACTGAGGGATTTTGATTCCACTATAGGCTCCGTGACCTAGAACACTCAGGCCTAGAACACTCGAGCATTTCACAGAAGGTTGTCAAGTCCAAGACATTTTTAATAAAGGTTTGTGTTCCACACATTGAAATTTTGTGACAAGTATTCATCAGAACATTTCCACTGAATTTAATTCCTAAGTAACAGAAGCCATAAAATTTCACCAAGCAGTCCTCAACAATAGGATGTATTTGGGTCAAACTACAGCATGCATCTCGAGTGCTAAATTAATATCCTCTCTGCTATTGTTAGTCCAGGCAGCTCATAGCTAGTCAAAGCACAAGATAAGCTGATATTGAAATTACTGAGCAGTGGCTAAGATGACCAGAGAAGTGTTGGTATATCATGTAATTATCTTGATACCTGAGGAGGCTCTGTTATTACTTATTCAACTTATATATTTTATATAGGCAAAGCCACTGTACTATGACTTTAGGCTCATTTACATGCCTTTGTCTAGTCAGAATTAAATGCAAATTTTATGAGAAAAGTAACCTTGAAATGTCCAACAAAAAGGATTCAGATTGTTCAGATATTCAGAATAAAGTTTATGAACAAGGATGATTCTCTATTGATTTAATTATAAATGGTGTGGGCAATAATTTGAACATGTTTCCTTGAAGAACCTAAAATTGGATTTTAAAAATATTCTTATAGTAGATAACTGTAGGTTTTCTTAGGATTTAAGCTTAAGTTCCATATTGTATTATCACCACCATATGGATTATCTTTGACTCACCCACCTAGACACCACAAACTGTTGGTGACAATGTCTGGAGCTCCTGCTCTGATTCCATGCTAGATTATTTTAAAATAGAGATAGCAACGTTTCAGACTTACTGTCCATAGATGTGACTCTGCTGTGGCAGCGCAGTCTGACATAATAGTACAGCTACTTTACTGCATTGCTGGAGGGATAAGATTTTTAACACGTGTTCAGATATGAATGATACATTTACTTCTCCTATCTCTACACTGAAAACTCATTTTGCTCTGAAGATAAAGGTAGTTCCTTCTGTTAAATCACCAAACACCCCCATTTCCACCCAGGGACCTGCTGACCCCTCAGAAGCAACCCATTCCTCCCAAACTCAAATCGTCTGGTTCCAGATGGAACGGGTCCAAGCACTGGAGCAAAATTTTGAAGTAAGTGATTAGACTAAAACTACATGCATGCCCTGGCTGCCACATTTTCAAACTTCCACTAGTATGTCAATTTGTTTAGAACAGATACTTACAGGGTAGTTGTAGCTCTCCTGTAGGAGGAAAAAAGTATTCAAGCTTTTTACAAGAATGTCGGCCTTATTAAGAAGTTACACAACAGGACGGAAAAGGTTTATTTAGTACCCAGAGAGCAAGTCATAAATATGAAGGAGGCCAAATGCCAGGTGAAAAACAACCTGGCTTGATCTCAACTTAGTTTTTATACTCCGTGTCATATTTTTCATTGTGTGCTTGGATGACTCCGAATCTAGTATGTGGTAACACTGCATGCCCTGGTAGGCACAGGTGAATGTGGGCTTGGGATATAGGTAATGCACAGAGACCAGCAATGGGAAAGCACATATAATCCCTATGCTAAGGAAAATGTGTTTCTTGAACATATACTGGAGTATGTTCTGTGTGTAGTGGGCCAGAACAAGTCATCCATACATAATATGAAAATGCCTGCTAGGGAGATATTCCATCTTTAGAAGTAATGAATACTTAGAAGTCCAGAAAGCACAATTTAAGAGGCTACAAGAATGTTTCATTCTCCTAGGAATGTATTTACTGTTATAAAATCAAATTCTTCCTGTTGACACTCAAGTTTCTTTCATGATTTTTCTACTCTAAACAAAATTTTGGCTGAGGGTTTTGTTTAGAAGTCAGAAAGCTCTGCAGAAGATAGGGAAAAGAAGGCATTGGCAAACTGGCTACTTTTAAGCTAAATCATACTGTGCAGATCTTCTGTAAAAAATTGGCTCCAGAACTTACTTTGCTCCTTAAATTAGTTCTAATTAGTTCTATCAGTTCTATTAATTGTAATAGAAAGCAAAATTATTTGCACCATGAGCAAATTAATTCATTTCCTGTTCTCTGGGGTATGCCTATTGTGGGAGTAATTCTTCAGTGTCAGTTTAGCCACAATATTTATATGTGTCTGTACACCTCTTCTGAGAGAGAGCTGGTAATCCATCCTGTTAAAGGCTTAAATACTTCTTTGACACTAAAATATTTTTCTTTATTCCATAAATATCTGGTGCCACTGAAGTGGGATATACTGCCTTATGTGACAGTGAGCTATAAACTTGGAGCCAATGGGCGATGTCAAAGTGAGCCTTTTGCAAAGCAATTAATGTGATAAAACTTTTAGAAACACATTCTATATATAGGCTTATAAAAAGATCTGTCAGCATTTCAGATACCTGGCAGGAGTTTTCGATTCCTACAGTTGGCTTTAACAGCTATAATGGGGAATTTTTAAAATGTCCCAGGAACTTTTAGCAGCGCAGATCCCAGCAGAGCAGTGAATATGGTACTGTGCAGAGCAAGCACTTCTCTGAGCATTTATCCACTCAACATTTATGTCATGACCCCAAACCCCAGCTGCACTGGCCTTTGCAGGGACTGTGCCCTTTAGATTTACCTGAAACGGAATTGTAGATTAACTAGGAACTTAGCGTCCGCTGAACCATGACTCTTCTGAAGAGGAAGAAGGGGACCTTCTTTTGAGAGGGCCTCATTAAGTTCAGTGGATGTTGGTTCAAAGTCTAAAAGTACCTCATCTCTTCCCTTCACTCTCCCATCCTAACACCCAAACCCCAGGCTAACTACTGCAGATGTGCAAAATGGCCTCTCTGATTTTTCTTGCAATGGGTTTTGTATAGTCAGGAGACCATATATGTCAGATTTGTTAAAATAAAACACAGACTGTCAGTAAAAGTAGCATCACACTGGTAATTGTATTCACATACTAATAAATGTATTGTGCACTTGCTTCACACTAAAATAGAAGTATCATTTTAATTTGGTCTTCTCATTTAATTTTCTCTTCTTAGTATTGGCCAGAGGAGTAAATATGTTCATTCTTCATCAAACAGAAATTCAACAGAAGTAAACCTAAATGGCTTTTGAACACTGTATTTACCTTGTAGGATTTTACACGAAGGATAATATGTGGATTATATCACTGTCAGATTGCTGTCCCCTGTAAGACATGAGGACAAGTTGGATCAGGGTAATATTTGTAAAATACAAGACAAATTTTATTTCAAAGGTATGCTGATATTTACTGAGATCTTGCGGAGTCATCGCTGGATTTAATTCAATATACAGGTCTGTGATAAAAACAACAGCAGCGGCAGCAACTCTTGCACTGCTGCTCTTGCTGCTTTGGGGATTTTAGCAATATTACAGAACAGTTGCCAAGGAAGAGAAAAAGCTTGGAGTACTCGAATTGTGACATTGCACCAGAAGAATATAAAAATAAATTGGCAACTTTTTACGAATCAATCTTACGTTTCAGTTGGAGGGGGAAAAAGGGTGTTAACGTGTTTCAGTATTTATTTGATGTGCTATGTATTTAAGGGGGCATTTTAATACTATTCATGATGTATCATCTGTTTAGAATATAAGACACTACCCCAACTGGTGTTACTCTTTGACAGTCTAGGTGTATTTCTGAATTGAAACTCTTAAAACTCACTTCCCCCCCCCCCCCCCACTAAATTTTGTGATCTTGGCCTCTGTAGAAGACTCGATATAATTTAGATTTTTCCCCTTTTTTTTTAATGTCACACCAACGTACATTAAAGCATACACTGGTATGACATAAAGGATCTATTAATGACTTTTGGATGAAGGAATTTTAACTCAGTACCTGAGGTGTGTCGTTTTCCAGCAGATTAGCCAAAATTTGTGCTATTTAGTTCACCGAGAGGTGGCAGCCTTCACTCAAATCCCTCCAGACTTGTTCTCTGCTACAGGTTGACCAGGTGTACCTGGCATTGACATGCGTGAGCAATGGTTGGTGAATATCTGGAGATGGATCCTCAGACCCTCTCAACGCTACTGGCATTCTGTGTTATAGATTTGATAGTAACTGGGAAAAGACAAAATATGTGTCAGCTATTGTTTGTTTGTTTGTTATAATTCTTTCTGTGCAGCTTGTATGGAAAAGCTAACATAAAGAGTTTTAGGTGGGATTTTTGTGGGTTAGTTTTCTAAAAGTCAGATATCCACTTTAAACAATCATTTGGGCTGTCATCATTCACGATGAGAGAAAATCTCCACTGACTCTACATTGCATCATGAGAGGCTTTAGGAGATATGAATTGAATAGCTGGTTAAACATGCCCATCTCTCCCTGCAGACTGTGAAGAAAACTGAGGTAACTAGTTTAGAGTAGGTCTGAAATTGAAGAATGAAAGTGAGATGTCCTGAATATTTGCGTCTTTAAATTCTATCTGAAGGCAAACCTTAATTTTCATATTTCTTCTAAGGTCTTGCAGGCATGTGTGTGAATGAAAGAAACATAAACAAAATATTCCTGCTGGTCGTCATTGCCTCCTATTTATATTAGGAAGAGATGGTGAGAAAAAGACCATCCCAATTTTTCTGGACATTTTGCACCTTTGAGAAGACAATGTTTTGATTATTTTGTGAAGATTCTATAAAATGTATAGCTAAAACAAAGTTTCTAAAACATTATTAAGGCCAAAGAGTATCTAAAATAGGACTACATATTGTGAGATTTTGACTCCTTTTATTTTGTGTTGTGAAATGTGCAACAGCTTTGATTTTAGATTTTCTGACCTATGAGGACGACTACTGATAGAAACCAGATTGAGATATGATGCTCTGTTTGTGATTTAATCTCCCATGTGCCTTTTGAAAGCAGATAAGTAATTTCCATCATCATTTGCATTAATGCAATTCTGGAAAAACATGTTGGAGAGTGATTTCTCTCTTGGTCATAACAGTTCTCGACATTTGCAGAATTCCTTTGATAGCTGAAAGAGAAACATCACAGATGAAGCCATGGAAGGGCTTCATCTGTTGGCACAGATAATCCAGATGCAGTGACTGTAAGAATAACGCAGCTATGTGGGTATGCTGCCAGCATATCATTAGATCACAACGCTGTTCCCCTGTTTCTGTGACCCCCACTGACACTGTGCTATCACACATTACTGGCTTTCATGTCGTTCTGGAGGTCCTTGGAAAGGTGATTTAAAACACAGCAGTTGCCAGTTTTTAAAGTGCTCTCCCGTTGCCCAGTTTTAACACTAGCAGTTTTGAGGAAAGTAGATCTATTTTATCTGTGATGGTTATGCTCCTTGTAGTTTTCTTGTTTCTAGGAATAAGATCTGAACTGTACGTTTGTACTAAGAAACTCTGAAGGATATTTATAGTGGTCTTAGTTTTGTTTGTGCACTTCAGAGGCTTCTCATTCTGACTGGAGAAAACATATGCATGTCTTAGGCTATTCAAATAAATGAATGTCTGGGCTGGAATAATCTGTGCAGGGATAAAAAGGAGAGGAAGGTTAAAAGCTAAATGAGATCATTCAAAAGATTTACAATCAGCTGTGAAAGCTGTTTCCCTGCACTAAAGCTAATCAAGACAATGAATTTTCATGTTTGTCTTGTACTGCAGAGGAAATTGAATCAGACGTCTCCTGGGGATTCCGTTATTATTTGGTATTCACACGCTGGCACCCACACTTCTTCAGCTGCTGGCAGTGAGAGAACTTTGATGCACGCACAGTAGCTGGGCTTCTTGCAGGAAAGTGAAGAAACAACATTTCCCAACAGTCCCAAACGTATGTTATCTAATCCAGAGAGATTCAGCACTCAGATAATGAAGGTTTTTGTTCCCACCTGTTGGGTGGTCCAGTTTTGTCAGCTGTATGGAACAGATTGGGGTTTTAGTATCCCTCACAGGCTGTGTTTTGTTCTCACTGCTAGCAGTGGGGGAATGGTTGTTTTCTGACACAAGGAGCTGTTTTGCACTGCTGGGCTGTGGGTGGGGTGATGCTTGGGACTGGTGGCAAGAGGTGAAGGATTTGCACCTGCAGCAGCAGCCACACTCATCCCCTGAGATAAAGCACAGCTGGGGCAGAAACAGGAGGAGACACTGTTCAAGCATTATGCTTTTTTAATTTATTTTTTTTTAACATAAGACTGCTATTCTGTTGCTGTTTCAGCTTTTTTTTTTTTTTTTTGGAGAGGGGCATAAAATAAAAAGTGACCCTTTTAGTGCCTTGGGAAAAGAGAGAACTACAAAGTAATAATTCAGCTGAAACCATAATATACATACCCAGCTAAAGTTAAAGCTGGCTCAGGTCATCTGTTTTAGAAGATTAGTCTTGGTTGGGATTAACTCTCCCTGGTGCTAGCACATCATGTTTTGGTAGTTAAGACTTATTCAGTCAATTCCTTTCTGGTGTCTCAAGATTCATAAACTATAAGCCAGTCTCTGGCTTTCCAGAATCTACAAAAGGCTTAAATCAGTAAAATATTATTCAGCAATTCCTGGCACATCAAAATGTCACAGAATAACTGTCCTGTTTTTATTAGTTCCAGAAGATATAATGAAGACTTTTTTTTCTACAAAAAGAATGTGAGTTAGTATTTGATTTAAGAAAATATGTTCCAGATTGCACAGAACTACAGTTTTCATAGATCATTTGAGAAAAGCTAAAAATACCCCCCTCTGAGCTGCTACTTCATAGAAGATAGTTACTCAATACAAGCGTTTTTTAAAAAGCAATGCCATTAGCTTTCTGTAAGTGAAAATAGAAAGTGGGCAGGATTTCACTTGGAAGAACTAATTTATTGACATTCCAGCTCTTTCTAAGCTGTGGAAGCCAATTAAAGCTACTATAGACTCATGGCATGCAATGGCAAATGGAGTCAGCCCTCCCTGCTGCCCCACGGAGCAGGTGTTTCCCATCCAGCTCTGATGGGGAAGTGGGCAGGCCTGGTGACACCTGCACCTAGAAATACGGCCACCCAGACCACTGTTCATATGTTTTCCTGGGGTTTGCCTTGTGCTCCTTGCCTCTCTTGCAGTAGGAAAGGTAATGAGAGGATTGGTTTGCTGACATTGGTGTTTGGTTGTTTTTTTTTTTTTTTTTTTAATGAGAAATTCTGTAAGTGCACTGTAAGTTCCTGTCTGCTTGTTCCCTGGAAACTGAAGGAGAGAAAAGTAAGTAGAAGTTTGTTTTTCTAGGAGCTAAGGAAGAAAAAGAGATGGACAAAAGTTCCTAGGAAGTGGCTCTGGGTTTCTTTTTGAGGAAAGCTCTAGGACGTAGCGTTAGAAAAAGAAAAGAATAGAGGAATCTTGAAGGTATGGGCATGTTTGTGTTGTTGTAGTATGCTTCAGCATGTTTGGATTTTTAGTTCTGAACATAGGAGAGATACCCTGAGAACGTTCCTGGCTGTTTATATAAATCAAGAGGGAGTTCATGACTCTGTTAGGAGAAGTTGGAGAGAAAGGTAATTAAATGTACAGCTATGTAAGCAAAGAAGCCTTAGCTTATTGGTGATAAAGGAGGTGTGATCTAGTGGCTTGTGATGAGGAGTTTTCCATGGAAATAAAAGAGGAAGGAGGATAAAGGAAACTTATAAAAAGCTTTCTGGGCCAAGTTTTTATGATTTTCCCACTTGGGACAAGCTCACTCCATAATGCCCTGCTTCTACAGGCATATACAGGCTGTCTTAAAAAGGGAATATCCAAGGGCTGAGGAAGTGTTTCCATGTGTTGAAAGTTTTGTAAAGTGGTTGCTATTGATAAAGAATCGTTCAGCTGCATATCTGATACCTTTGTCAGGTGATTGTGCTTAGAGGTTATTGCTCTGCTTCAGAAAAAAGAGTCTATTCAAACATGTGGGCAGGTTTTTTTTTACTTACAACAGCTGGAGCACTAATAGCGTAGTCAAATTTGAATAGGCTTTCCTGTGGAGATGCTTTTTGCTAATGGGCAAAATACTTTTCTTTAATGGTTGAAAATATCTTTAAATTGTGGGGTATTGAACAGTCTTCTCCTTCTCTACATGCACACCTCACACAGAGTGGTTTGCTGCTAGCCTGGTGATGTGGACTTGGATGTCCCTATCCTTCCTGCAAGAGGGGTTTGTGTGTAAGTGAATTTGCCTCTGCAGGATGCTTGCACTGCCTTTGCATGTGACAAGAGAGAAAGCGGATCCTTTGTCAGGAGAAGGTGAGGGGAGAGGAGGGAGGCTTGGTTTTTAAGTTGGTTAGTAACCACTGAGTTGTGCTGATGGGCTGATTATCCCTACCTGATTGTAGAAATAAAAGTGCTATGTCCTTTTCTCTGACTGTTCTCTCAATTCAGCATGTTTTACTTCGTGTGAAGTCTAGCTTCCCCCTGAGGCAGCCGTGATACACCCCTTTCCAGTCTGAGTTCTTGTCCTGCTTGTTCAGCCATACAGGCGAGTGAAGCTTATGTCTGGTCTCTGGGTGAGTGAGGAGAGCTAGTGGTTTAAGTTTTGCAGCAGCTTCTTGAAGACTGGCCTCTGTTTTTGTGGAAGGTGCTTCCTCATGGAGTAACTGTGAGCTTGGATGAAAGAGTTGCTCAAAATCTGTGCAGTGAACACTCTAAACCATCCCTTGGAAGGAGAATTGGTGGCTTAACAACAGCTGAAAGTCATCTATGCAAGTATAATGGAAACACTAATGTGCATATTAGCAGTTATGAATTTTGGGAGCTGCAAGCAGAACTGGCTGCAGTAAACTGACTTGTGGTTGCTTGTGTTATCTATGAATGCCCAGCCCTCTCCCATGCCTTTTTTACAGCTGCAAAATAACTCTGTGTGGTCTACAGGTGTTGGAGTGGTGGAGTACTTGGCTCTCTTTCAGGTGTGGGACATGGGCTCTTGCTGTAAAGGGATGTTTAATACTGTGACGTGCATTGAAATTAGCCAGGTGCTGATGCAAAGGGGTGCTATCCCCAAATGTTCTGGATGTACTTGAGCTGAAAAAAACAACTTCCCACTGGGAGGGGGAGAGATGCCATTTAGATGTCACCCTGTCTGTAAGGGCTAGATTATGCGAAAGCTGCCTTGTGTTAAATTGTATTTGGCTAAATTACCCAGAAGACTAATATTTATCTCACCCTTTGTGCATCTCTTGCCCTGAAGTTGCGAAGTGTTGAAATGCTTCTTTGGTATAAGTAGTACTAACATTGCTTTTAAAATAAGGGCTGAACCACAGTCAGTACATTGGGAAATATGGTTATAACATTTATTTTCTTATATTAAGATATCTAACTGTGATGTGTAGTGATATTGGTAATAAGGAACTTTACAGTTTCCCTGAAAATTCACAGATATACTTGGGGAGGTAATTAATACAAAAAGTCATGAGGTCTTCCAACCCAAATATATGTATTTTTAAAATTAAAATCTTACTTGTATGATTTTTAAACTTCAGAATGAAGTAGAAAATGTTAGGATATGTAAGTGGTTAGAAACACTGCCTGGTCTAGATCCCTTCTCAAACATGGTCCATGCAAGGGGAAAACGTTTGATCAAACTTTTGTTTCAGGAAAGATTCGATCACATCATGCATGCTTGCTGTGTCTTTACATCTTTTCTGGTCTTTAATGCAATGTATTTCAAGGAAATCAATGACTCTAGTATACTTCTAAGACAGTTAGTAGGTCCAGTAAAAAGAGTTTGAGGATTCAACTACAATCAGGCAGGACCTCAAGGTCTGAACTGAAAGCTGCAATAATCTGAAACATGAAATAGGAGTGAGCTTCATATAGCCAGTTTGTGTAGGTTTTCCTAAACTGACAGACATGTGAATAAAACTGTCTTCTATACCTTCAGATCTCATTTTAAAGAAATGTCTTATTTAATACCTTTAGATGGTAATTATGGATCTTATCTGTGATGCCAGTTATGCAGTAGTCACATTAGACTTGAACAAACAGGATATGTCATCTTTAGAGGATGCTTGATGAAGTCTTGTGGGAGAAAAAAAATCACAGGTATATTCACTAGGAGTACAAAAATCACTGGCTTTTCTGAAACAAAAAAAATCAAGTTACTTGAAGTAATGCTATGTGAAAAAGATGTTTATTGTGTTTGAGGCAGTATTCATTAGACTGACCATTTTGATAGAGTGGTTTTTGCAACATTCTAAAACTGAAACTGTTTCTAAATTTTGATGCAAAGAAGTATGATATGGAGAAACCCCTTAAATTGCAAGGACTGGCATGCTGAGCGGGCATTGTGCTGGTCATGCACCGATAAATTTTTACCAGCTTTTAAGTTTTCTCCAAATGCCTAGACCAATTGTACTTCAAAGCATTCTTGAGTCCTTCTAGTGAATAAAACTGAAATAGGTTACAGTGACACTGACCTTTGAATAAAACTCAAACTTGATTTGAAGAGGAGCCTTAAGGCTTCTTTCCAGCTGTCAGACTTGACCTTTCATCGTAGTCTGTTTTGTTTTGAACACATTTTCACATATCTACATATTCATGTCAAACTGATGCTCCTGATTTCAGTTACTGAGTCACGTATTCAAAGCAGAACAGCAAACAAATTTTGGTAGCCAGCAAGCCTTCTGCACAAGGTGCAATCACCTAAAACAGAGTAAAATCTCATTTCAGCATAAAGCCTGTTGGGTGTCATACAAATGATAAGTAATTTGCATGTTGGGATAAGTAGCTTTAAAAATAGCTTCAGGAGTAGAATAAGCAGTTTTTACTTTTATTCTTGCAATGGGCATGAACTATGAAAGTTGGTTTTATTTCTGTCTCTGTAAGGCTGCTTTTACTGGGCCAGATGGCAGCCCGTGAATTGTGGTGTAGCTAGAGAGAAAATGGGCCTTCATCACAAGCAGCTAGTCATGAAAATTTAGGGGCAGTGCACTGCTTGATATAAATCTGCATATAAATCTTGGGTAAGTGTTGATGGGTATAATTGTGCTGGCTCAGATACACTACCTTGTTTGCTAAAGAGTGAATTAGCTAAGGATGAAGCTGCTCCTTCAGAAAGAAATTATTTTGTGTGAGCTGGAGTAAAGTAGGTGTGCTCACACTTCTGGCAATTAAAATTTTGACTTTGTTCGTTTCATGTTGTGCCAAGTTCAGTGGTGGAAATTTCCTGATTTTTTTTTTTTAAGTTTGGCATTTATTCTTAGGATTCTAGCTGGTAAGACAGAGTTTCTATTTGCCTAAGTGTGTTTTTATTGCAAATGTGAGCACTGAGATTGAACTTGAGTGAAATGAATATGTTATGTACAGGGACTCAAACAGCAATAATCTGTAGTTAATAAATAAATTTTTACTTAGATATTTTTATGGTAAACCATTGAAAGAAGTTTGCAAGGGTGTAATGTGCATTTCTGGTGGTCCTCAACCTTGTGTGTTGTTGTTCTTTTGTGTGAACTCTATACTTTATTTCTTCAGATTTCACTAATGCATCCAAATGTAAACACTTTTGCTCTTGCTTTGGCTTGGTGTGCCATGTCCTGTGCAGCAAATCCAGAGCTTGTAATAAAAAGGTCTGTTTTTCTGTTACTGGTAAGAGAAAATGGAATTGTGAATTCTTTATACAGATCTACCGGGGAGTGCTCTTTCCTGATGGTTCTAACTGGTTTGCCTTCCAACTTAATTAAAAGTTCTTTCTATGTTGTTCTAAAGGGGTAGTCCATGGAAATCCTCTGAGAACTGGAATTGCCTAAGCCTCAAATTGCCTGCATAGTGTCTGAGGAAGGAGGGTGAGCATAGAACTAGATTTTTACCTTTCTGCTGACTTCCCTGAACCCAAAGGGATGGAGTTTTCTGAGACAGGTGGTCTTTGTCAAATTGAAATTGGCTTGGGTTCTAATTATGCCTTTCCTAAGAATACATAAAAGCTATATAAAAGAGTATATAAAAGGGGTATAAACAAAGCAAAAAATCATCATGGCATCACTAACACTTACCTTTTCTAAGGCCTTGTAATGAGTACTGAGAGTAAACTTTTAAGCATATTGGCTTAGTTTTATTTCCTCTTGGGAGATGTGCTGATTTTAGTCAAGGATGCATTAAGAATGAAATAACCAGCTTCATGCTACACATGATAGTCCCTTAACTCACCCTACAGGGAGGGTGAAATCTAAGTCTTAAAGCCATGCACCAGATGCTGCCTCTTCAGTGGCTGACACTGCTGCCTGAAAGGTGTGCAGCTGGGTTATTTTCTTTAATGTTCTGAAGCCATTAGAAAATTAAGAAAGGATATTCCTGTCTGTAGGGAAACCTATAAGATTAAATGAGACTGCTTTTGAGCTGAAGGGTTACTGTATTTGATTTGCTTTTAGGATTAAGATCGAAGACAGATGAGTGCCAAACCATGTATGGTTTGTCAGTTGTGAACTGGCGTCTCTGTGGAAATGAACTGGAAAGAACAACAGAACAGCTCTCATGTGCACAGTACTGCCAGGGCCTCCAAGTAAATGTGAGATCTCTGTAGGTAGGATTTGAGAGGTTTTAGAGCCTTATAACTTTATTTTCTTAATCCAAACTAGAGCTGAAGTAGTAGTCCTCCCTGACCTTGTACAGATTACACTGTAAATACCTGGATTTATGGTGCTGTCTGGCTGGCACTGCAATGCGGTTGCACTTTTCAGGTGCTTGGTGGTGGGAGGCCAGTAACACCCCAGTTTTGTCACAAGCCAGCTTGAACTAACTGGGTTTGGAAGCCCTGTTGAGCTCTGTTTCTGACAGCTAGTTCAAATCCACCTGCCACACTAACTGCAGATTATCAATTTGGAGTATGCCTGTATTGTTTTGTCTGCATCTGCCTGGAAAATGATGTGTGTCTTGCACGTGGCTCATGTGCAGATCAAATGTGAGGTTAATATAGCGACCTACTGAGCTGAGGAGGAGGAAGGAAATAAAAAGCAGTGAGAAACTAGTGCTCTACATACTTTGGAAAGTAGCACATTTGGATAGGGACACTCTATATTTAACAGGATATCAATCAAGAGGTCACTCATGCAGAATTGTTTGTGGATAAAACTGCTCAAGAGCAAGGTGTAAGGAAGAGAGCTATAGATGTAGTCATATAAAAAATGTTGGACTGCAGATTCTGTGAAAAAGAATATGCTTGACATCAAAATGGTCATGTGCTTATTTAACTGATGATATGAAAATCAATCCAATTTATTGGACAAGAAAGCACATAAAACTGGGAATTTTAACTCTGGAGATCGGAAGGAATAAAAGGTTTTAAGCTCTATTGCATAATTCATGATTTCACTGACTTTTGTTCAAGAGTTAAGAAGCTGGAAGGATTATTGCATACACCACTACACTGGCTTTCCAAGAAGAAACAAGTTCTCTATAAAGACAATATAGTGGAAGATTTAAATGCAACTGTAGAAAAGGAGTTATATTAATCCTTTTTTGTTGCAAGTAAACACTCGTATAAACTGAAATGCTTATTAAAAAAGTGCTAATTAGCATTTTAGTTCCTCTTCATGAAAAGCAATCACTTATCACTTCTGGTACTTTATAATTAAACTGGTGAGAAGTACTTATACTCTTATTTACAGTGAAATGCGTATTTTTGACTTGTATTTGTCCAATTGGAAGCTGCTGCATCAGTGTAGTTCAGTGTAGTCAGTTTTATTTTTTAAAATCAGCGAAACACAATACCTGGGTGAAAATGTGTATCTTAAGAGCAAATAATTATAAAAGAAAGCAATCTGAGAACAAATTACACAAGTAAATTTGTAGTATGCCTATAATCATGAGAAGGACCAGCTGGCAGGCTAGTTTTTGTCCCAGTCAATGTACAACTATGCTTATAGTAAAACTTCCATATTAATCTTTCATCTTGCAATAAAAAAAACAACTTTGTAGACATTAAACAAGAAGTGTGGGGAAAAGTACGCAGTGTCTCTTCTACTCTCACTTTTTTTGTTACAGTAGCATTTGAATATGATGCAAGTTTAATCTTTAGGTTGTATGAGCCAGCATTTACATTCTACATTTGAAATGGCTCCCAAGTGACTAAATCTCTTCCTGATATTTGCTGCTATTTTTGAAAGGATATAGGAATTAACATTTTAAAATAGGAAGAGAAGCCATTTCTTGAGTAACTACTAGGTACTGAATCAAACCCCAGGAAAGGTATTAAAAGAGATTTGAGATTGCTTTCCCTATTTTTTTCTTTTTTGTAACATAAATTCTCCTCAGGGACCTGAGCTCTTATAGGGAATAGCTATATTTACACTATGCATATTCACGCTCATTTTCTCTTAAACTGTATCAAGGAATTATCTTCTTACAGGACTTGTTGTCAACTTTAACCTAAGAGCTTTTCTTCATGTATTATGTCTATGGATTTGAGCATTTTCAAAACTGAATTGTGAAAGGAGAGCTGGCCGAATGTTTAATGTGACAAATGAAGAACTACAGTTCTGTAGTATTGATGAATAAGGAATGTATAACTGGAGATCATGAGCCTGGTCCTTCATTTATTTTCACCTGGTAGTCTTTAAATTGGAAGTTATAGTGGCTGTTTGCCACAGTTGCCTTGATTTGGTAAGTTTGCAGCCTGTCTTCACAGATGGTAGTGATTACATGTGTTCATGTAAAGTGATTTAGGCAGCATGTAAGTAAATCTAAACAACGTATTATGACAATTATGGCCTTTTTCTAGTCAAAACTGAATGACCTCTTCCCCAAAACTACTGCCAAGTCCCTCTTAACAGCTAGCAACTCCCTTTGCTGTAGGTTGCCTGCTCTGATGAATTTATTTAGTTCTGTCTGTACAATTCCTAAAATGACTGTGTCCTGAATCATGTTGAAGACTAATAAAATTAAGTAGCAATGACTAGTTGCTTTAGAATGAGGAATTAGTTCTCTTTGCCTGTGCCGTGCCCATGACTATGTGCAATATTTTTCCAAGAACTTATTTATGACTTGGTTGTGATGAGCTCATGACCTAATTTTAGATATGATCAGCTCTTGTAACATTATGTCCTTAGTATGACTGCAGCTGCTATTATTTGTGTAAATGATGAGTTTTTGAAGAAGCTTCCTTCTTGCTGGATATACTATATATACACTATATTCTTGGGAGGTCGTAGTCTTCATGAGAGCTAGAAGACCATACCAAGTGTGTGTCTGAAGAAAAGCAATAGAATTCTCAGAGGTTCACCCAGACTGTCCTACTGCATGTGTCAAGCAAATTAAGTAGTAAAAAAAAATCCAGTTAATTCAATAACAGCAGACTTGGAGGCTTTTATTTTTTTTAAATGATTGGAATATTCATCAGGTCAGCAGAAGTGTGCTGTGACAGCCCTGGAGCAAATGACAGTGGAAGAAGGATCCAGTAAGGAAAGCATAATGTGCTGGTTTTGACTGGGGTAGAGTTATTTTTCTTCTCAGTGACAAGTATGGTGCTGTGTTTTGGATTTGTGCTGGAAGCAGTGTTGCTAACACAGGGATAAGGGGTGTTTTTGTCACTGCTGAGCAGTGCAAGGCCTCTTCTGCTTCTCTTCCCACCCCGCTGGTGAAGAGGCCGGGGGTGCACAAGATGTTGGGATGCTGAGCCCAGCGAACTGAGGGGATATTCCACGCCAGATGGTGACGTGCTCAGCCGTAAAGTGGGGAGGAGGAGGACAAGGGGATGTTTGGAGTGATGGTGTGAGTCTTTCCAAGTCCCTGTTATGTGTGAGGGAGCTGTACTTTTGTGGAGATGGCTCAGCACCTGCCTGCCCTTGGGAAGGGGTGAAAGAATTACTTGATTTGATTTGCTTTTACATGTGGCTTTTATGTTACCTGTTAAATTGTCTAAACCCAGGATTTTTTTTTTCTCAATTTTACTCTTCCAGTTTTCTCCTCCATCCCACTCTGTGGGGCTTGGTTGTCAGCTGGGGTTAAACCATGGCACCTAGTTATGGAAATGATCAAATGTTGGTCATTTTATGCCCTATTTAGGATCTCAAAATGGGATTTTAAAATTTTATTTAAGTGTAATATGTGTCTGCAAGCAAACTGAGTTTGCAGAAAATGTAAATAGCAAAGTTCCCATTTGAATGCAGGTTTTATGCCTTCTTGTGATTAAGAACAAGTGGTGATGAGATAGAAATTCCCCATTAGAATCAGGTAATAAGAGTAGCACCCTGCTTTTCAGAAATGTGAGCAACTGTTCACATTTATAACCTAAAGGTATTGTGGCTGAGATCTCCGAATGTAGTTGCAAATACTACTTGACATGGAGGCAGAGGAAAGGAGAAACCTTAGTTGTGTAAGAGTCAAATGGATAAAAGGATTTTTAGAAGAAATAAAAATAGGATTATCTAAAAGCCATAGGCTTGCCTCTTCCTATTAGGTTTTTTAATGTAGAAAATGCATCATTGCCTCGCTTGAGTCAGTGTGAAATGCTTTCAGGTTCAGCTTTAATATAATGGAGTATTACTGTAAGACATAATTTAAACAGGAGGAAACTTGCTTGGTGCAGTTGTCTTTCAGATGTACATGTTAAAGTCTTTGTAAATGTGTGAATAAGGAAGGGTGGTGGTGATGTGACATAGTCTGCCCTTTCTCCTGACGTGCTGTCTTGTATCTGTGCTTTCACTTTTCTGATTTTTATTTAGAAAAAAGACAAGAGGAGCAGAAAATAAAAGTCCACAAAAGATTTTGTACCCAAAGTACTTTTATCTTCTGTGAGTAGTTTTCTCCCTGGGATGGCTAGAACTGGAGACAGAGGTGGAAAGCATGTGCTATAGCAGAGAAGTCTTAGAGTGTGTTCCTAATTTTTTTTGATCTTGAGAGCTGACCTTTTCTAAAGGTGCAAAAATCCCCGGAGGTTATTTCACCATGCATTATAGCAAAGAAGTGAAATAGGTGAGAGGCTACCTGTGAAACAGCAGCTGCTGGCCAGCTGCCTCTCCTGCTTGGTGTGCAGGTGCTCAGGTGAGGTGTGCATAGGGGATGGTGTATCCAGTCTGACTGAGGCAGAGCTCACAGC
>VXBT01009351.1:2551185-2601528 GCA_013400235.1 Oriolus oriolus | reverse complement strand
CGGCGGCATGTGGGGGTCCGGGGGATGGAGCCCCGGCCCGGGCTGGCCGCGGTGAGGGATGCGAGGGAGGGAGCCTCGGCTGGACGTGGTGAGGGGTGTGGGAGACAGAGCTCCGACCTGCGTGGCCGTGGCGAGAGATGCGGCGAAAGCCGGCGGCGCTGCCCCGCTCGCCTCTTTGGGGTCGCTGGAGTGTTTACATTGTAGAGTAGCAAGGCTCTGAAAGGATTCGAGAACATATTTTACGAGGAGCGGCGGAGGGAGCTGGGTTTGCTTGGTCTCCAGAAGAGGAGGCTTAGGGGTGACCTCATCGCTCCCTACAACTCCCTGACAGGAGGCTGTGGGGAGGTGGGAGCCGGTCTCTTCTGCGGTGTCTGCCGTGAGAAAACCAGAGGAAATGGCCTTAAACTGAGACACGAGAGATTCAGATTAGCTATTATAATTTTTTATCACTGTTCGGGTGGTCAGGCATTGGAATAATTTGCCGGGGAAGGTGGTGGAGTCACCATCCCTGGGGGTTTTCAAGAGGCGTCTGAATCTGGTGCTGGGTGATGTGGTTTAGGGGTTGCAGTGGTGGTGCAGGGTTGGTGGTTGGACTGGACGATCTTGAAGGTCTTATCCAACCTTGATGATTCAGTGAGGGCAGCGGGGAAATGGCTGTTCCCTCGCTGCCAAAGCCCAGGGGGTGTCTGTGGCTCCAGCTGGGTGCTGCCCGGTGTGGGGTGGCAGGGGAGGGGATGGAGTGCGTGGTTTGTGGTGGGTGTGCTGCCCTTTGTGGGGGTCTCAAGGGGCTGCCAAGTGTGCAGGGGAATCCCAAGGAGTTCTGAGGGAGAAGCAAAACCCTGGCCATGGGTGGGAATAACCCTGGTTAACACCAGGGAGAGCAGCTCAGTGGAGATGGACCTTGGAAACAATCACTGTAATAGCTGATCTGTGGTAAAACTGCTTGCCAGTTCTGAATAGGGACTAACTTTCTAACAGTGGGAGAAGTGCAAGCAAGCAAATCCTGCAAAACAGGGGAATCCTCCTCTTTGCTCTCTGACTTTCCCAGTTGAAGCTGCAGCTGGAGATGACACATTGTATTATTGAGATGAGTTTTTGTTTCTAGTTCACTTGCATGATTCCTCATTTTCAGGTGTCAGTAGTATTGTGATAATTTGCAGCAGGAGTAAATCAAATTTCAGTTCCTGAGGTAAGTTCAGAGCTGAAGGGAGGGGTGTATCCCTTGTTTATTGTTAGTATTTCAGTTGCTTTCACAGAAAACTTGTTTGTTTTGTTTTTTAGTTTTTTTTTTTAAACCTGCCACCCATGATTCCTGCTTGTATGAAACATTTATTTTGACTGTATTGTGGTACACCAGGCAGTAGTGTATTCTTCCAGTTAAAATTCACTCCTGTCGTGCAGGCTCGGAAGGTCCTGGTGTCAGTGTCTCGGAGGAGAGGCAGAGTCCTGCTGAGAGCAGCACTGTGACTGTCATCTATAACCCTTATGCTTCCCTATCCATTGAACAGCAAAGGCAAAAGCTGCCTGTTTTTAAGGTACAGAAGTTCTTTTTGATTTATTAAATGTGTTGTATGTCTGGCTCATCTGTGTTGGTTTTTTTTTAAGGGCAATATGAAATCACTTTGCAACATAAAATAATAATTTTATGACTTTGCTTTCTATTTATTGGAATTTATTGTCCTGTTTGACAACTATAATTGACAGTTTTAAGGGCTTTGTTGATGTATGTTATTTACTATGTGTTGTACATGTCATTTGTAGATTTTAAAGGACTGTTTAGCTTTTGGCGGTGAACTCCATGTAACAGGAAGTTACTGTGTCTGCCAGATATGTAAATAGTGTTATTTTAATTGTTTTCTTATCTTTGTACAATCTGCTTTTTATGTTTAAGTGTCATTTTCTCTTTCAGCTAAGAAATCACATACTTTACCTAGTGGAGAACTACCAGACTCTGGTGATTATTGGGGAAACAGGATGTGGGAAGTCAACACAGATTCCACAAGTAAGTGTGTGTTTAGGTTGGTAAAATCAGGCATTCCCTCAGGGGATTTTACATGGAATATTGAACAGAACCAGTTAAAAACACAAAGTGTGAGGGACTAACACCTTGGTATAACCACAGCATGACCAGTGCCTCTCCTATCCCCATTCTTGTTTGCAGTACCTGGCAGAAGCTGGCTGGACAGCCGAAGGAAGAGTTGTTGGGGTGACACAGCCCCGTCGGGTCGCTGCTGTTTCAGTGAGTGTCCAAATTTTCTCCAGTCTGCTGTCATTATAAGCTCCAGTTTATCAGCAGGTTTTGCTGAATAGCAGGAATCTGCACAAGCTCCTGAATGAATAGATATTTCTGCTTATCTTTCTATAAGAGTAGCTGGTGTTACACACCGAATTCAACCTCATTAGAGGGTCTGGCCAAATATTCCAGCTCCAGAACTGCAGATGTAGAAGCTTTGAAGTGAAATTGACTGATGTCAGCAGAACTGTGTATGGAAGTTAGGGCTGAGCTGTGATTGACTCAGGACTAGAACTGTGCTTGTGTGACCCTCAACTTCTTTCACAAGGTGAAACAGTGATGTAAATCTGCATACAGTTATGCAGCCAGTGGAAGAAACAAGAGGGTGTGTACCTCTCTCTAGAAATTCATAACTAGGTTTTAAATCTTTTTTTCTGTGTTTGTTTTTTGTTGTTGTTATGAGGTGTAGGTTTTTTTGGTTTTCCCTTGTAAAAATGTCAGGCAGAAGAAGAAACAGTTTTATTGTGAGAAATTTTTGCATATACATATTCTGTCTTGGAGAGCATAACGTCAGCTGGATGTGCTATGAGGGGGAAGAGGAGATGCTGAGGGCAACCACTTCTCTCTGGTAACAGTGTGCACAGAAAGCTTCCAGTGCTCCTTGTCTTCACAGATGCTGCCAGCCCCCACCTTAGGTGAAGTTTCTGCTGCAGCATTCTTTTTATACAGAGAGCTGAGGTACCATTTTATAACCCTCATTTTGCCTGTTCTCTATAATGTAGTAAATGGTATCCACAACATACCAGCATCTACCTCTGGTAAATACTGTAGAATCCAGCGTTCTTTGACCAGATCCAGCCTGGTTAAAGGAACAGTCTCTAGTACTGCTCTGCATCTTGTGCTTTGGGCAGTCTGCCTGCAGTGCCCTCCCTTTTCTCCTTCACAGGGCATCCAGCTGACAGAGCACAAGTTCTACAGGAGATGTTGGGAGTGCTGCAATAATTTCTCTCAGCAAACTCACTTCTCCTTTCCCTTTCATGTCTTATGCGTCATTTTTAAGCCTAAAATAGAAAGATTATTCCATTCAGGCTTAGTACATAGACACAGCAGGGTTTTTCTTTGAGACTGTTGTTGCAGACTGCCTGGACTGTGGCTGTTACAGGAGATGAGAAATGTAACTGATGATTTATTGCTTTGTCTTGAGCTGAAAGTGATATTTTATTTTAATAGGTGACTTATCTGCTCTCCCATCTAGAACATGGGGCTTGTTAGAAATAAAGATAGGTACTTGCAAAGATATAAGGCATAGTTCAGAAATTCCTGAACTTCTGCTTGCATTACCCAGGCTGACAATTATCCTGAATTCTTGGGCTGAAGGTGATGAGGTGATAAGATTCCAACTGAAACCATGAATTCACTGCCTGTAGGTATGGCTTAGAGTGTCACTCAAATGACTGACAGTAGCTTCTTGTTGGAATTCTAGTGGGACTAATTTATGTATCATGGATTTCTATTGTGTCTTTAGATGTCTTTGTAGTTTGTAATGATACAAGGCTGAAGTGTGCAGAGCTGTTTCTTGCTTATGAGGATCTCCTTTCTCAGGTTGCAGGCCGAGTTGCTGATGAAAGAGGTGCAGTGCTGGGACATGAGGTTGGATATTGTATTCGGTTTGATGACTGCACAGACCCACAGGCTACAAGAATTAAGGTGAAACATGAACAGTGTGTGGTTACTCTGAAGGGATCAGTTGAAACTCTTCAAGTACTTTTGCAAAATTATTGAGAACCTTGTGATGCCCAGTCAAGGGAATAGGTAACACTTCAGTTTCCCAGGTGGGCACCCCAAAATTGTGCTTGAAATGGCTGTGGCAATCCAAAGCTTAATAAAATGAGTACCTGCTTTGTTCTGATAGTCTGACAAGCACCATTTTAAATCTAAAGGAGAATTCCAAGGTATGGTGAGCTGTTGGTCCAGCGCTGGTGTGACCTGTGTCACTCAAAGTCATAGGGAAAGGCTGCAGTGAATCACAGGTTAAAATATCCTCCCTACCCTGAAAATAGATTTTGATCAAAAGCACAGATAAAACCCAAATGAGTAGGCTAAGAGATAATTTGGTAGATTAAATAGCAGCTTTGCAGCTGTTCTTCAGTGCTGTGAGCAGTGTTAGTGTTGCTTGTGTTCCTCCAGAAGAGGATTTGCTTTAGTTGTACTGGAATAGCAGTGATGATGAATGAGACAATTTGCTTTGTGATTTTTTTTTTTTTTTCCCAGAGGCCGGTGTTCCTTTTACAGTGAAAGAAATGGAGATGTTTTTTCATTAAATAGAGCTAAATTTAGTGGTTTTTTTAGGCATGATGATTATTCATTTAGAATTGGAAATTTGGAGGTTTTTACCATCAATTCTTGCTTAGTTCCAGACCACAGTGGCAGTCACAGTCTAATTTGGTAGATCATTAGAAAATTAATGGCAAGGAAACATTCAGGCAAAAGCCTAGAAAATCATCTTTAAAAATCACAGTTAGTTGAGACTGTATGATAAGGACTTTTTTACCTTTGTTTTTTGCATTCACTTTCAGTTTCTAACTGATGGTATGCTGGTGAGGGAAATGATGGCTGATCCTTTATTAACAAGATACAGGTAAGAAAACATGGGATGAATGCTTGCTGAAGTGCAATTTGATAAAAAACCTGCATTTTTTTAAGCCATTATGATAGTAGTTTTTATAAATTATTAGTAGCTATTAAATACTGAAAAATGAAAATTATCATAGAAGTTTGACTTCTTTATGTTGTAAAGGCTGTTAGAAAAATCGTTTAATTGTTGCAACACCAAAACCAACAGGATTTGCTGCTGTGGTTTTGGGACAAAAGCTAAATGGGCCTTATGGAGTCTGAATTGTTTCATTTCCTAATTTTAAATTCATTTTTTCTTCCTGATAAAAAAAAAAAGTCAGCAACAAACAGGCTTTTCTGATACACAGAAAACCTATACAGTACAATAAACATAGACTTGTTTTCTTCTACCCCTTTCTAAAAACTAGCCTTAATAAAGAACAGTGTGTATGTCCCATGTCTTGTCAGGTACATTTTTCTCCCTGCTCCATTGCTGCACATTTTTTTAACTTCCACAGTTTTTTAAGTGGCTGTGAACAGTAATAGTCCAGCAGCAGATTTCAGATAATGGTATTTCTAGGAGACAGGGAGACACTGATTCTAGTGTCAGTCAAGTAATTTCTGAAACCTTATCTTTCTGCTTTTTTCAGCGTCCTCATGCTGGATGAAGCTCATGAAAGGACTCTTTATACAGACATTGCCATTGGCTTACTAAAAAAGGTAATTCTTTTTAAATTCATGGTTCTCTGTAATTTTAATTCGGTAATTTTAATACAGTTCTCTGTAACTGTTGTAATTTCCATCCGTTTCATTAAACCTCTGATCCTGATGGGTGGTAATTGAGGGAGTGTGATTGCTGCTTCCTCATTTAGGGAGTGTGATTGCTGCTTCCTCATTTATCCTGCAGCCTATTGTACATACCCAGCTATTTTCTTTGGTCATCTGACATTCAGGATCCTCTGTTTCTTCCCCCTGATGCTGAAATCTCTCCTTAGCTGACAGTACCAAAAATACAATGTTGATTCTGCTGCTGCTGATCATGTGAAGTGATCTGATAGGGGCTTGTTGCTGACTTGCAACCTACTAAAGATCTGACTCCCACCAGAAATTAAGAGTAAATTAAAATAACAGACTGAATGCCGTTAAAATAAATATATAAAACTCCGAATAGTCATCAGGTTCTTAAACTTATGGGGTGATATGGCTGCTTCATTCATCATCTGTCTTGTAGTTTAAAGTAGTTTTATAGAGAAGTTTCTGGTAATCTGGATTCTCTAAATCTTGGTTCTAGTCTTGTCTTTCAGAAAACAGTTTTTACTCTGGATGTTGCTGGTCTCTCTCCCAGGTTCAGAAGAAGCGTGGGGATCTTCGCCTGATTGTGGCTTCAGCCACCTTGGATGCAGAGGTACAGCTCAGAGATTTGGGCTGAAATGAAGTGACATTAGGTGGCAGCTCCACTGCTATTTATGTACAACTTATCCTCTTTGCTGCTTCAGGGGTTGCAGGGAAAAAAAATCTGCTGTACTTCAGTTCCTGTATTTGGTTTCCATGTTGTATTAGCAAACTGTTTAGGATGTGAATTTAAATATTAATCTGCTTTTTATGTATTTATGCCTTTTTTCTTTGTATTTGTATTCTTTATTAAATATGTTCTCTTGGCTTAATTTATTAAGAAGCATTGATTTAGCTTAGTTTTGCTGATAGAAATAATCTGAGGCAACTGTAGAGAGGTAAAAATAAGTGATAAATGAATAGATTTAATTTCAGCAAGATATTACTAGATCCCTGATTGACTTGTGGCCTGTAGAAATTTATGTAAACTTTCTAAAAACATCATTAATTTAATTTTGAGTATGAACAGAAGATCTCTCTTAGAGCCAAGCAGTATTTCGCCCAGCCCTGTGTTCTACTTGTAGCAGCAGCAACAGGAGATGCTGTTTAGGGAGAGCACGTGAGCCTGTACACCTGCTGTGGGTCTGCTCTCTTGGAGCTGCCTCAGCATCTGCAGTAGTGGTAACAGAGATATTAGTCAGCACCTTCCTGCTGTTTGCCTCTACTATGTGTTTATGGGCCTGCTGTTTGTTAATTTGTCTTTGAATTGGCTCAGTGAAGCTGCTAGTCTCCAGGACACCGTGTGAGAGTAATTTTCAGATGTTTGCCACCTGCTGTATAATGAAGTACTTGGTCTAATTTCTTTCAAACCTGTTAGTTTCATCGAGGCTCTCTTAGTTCTTGTACTGGGGATTTGTGTTTAAAAAAACCACTCCCCAAATCAGTTTTACATTTACTTTGTCACCTTTGATTCTGTAAAGCTCAGCTGTGCCTTTTCAACCTTGTGCTCCCCAAGCACAGCCTTTTCAGTCTCTCCTCATATGGCAGCTACTCCATCTCCTGTATCATATTCATTCCTCTTCTCCACTTAACTCCTCTGTCCTTAATAAGATGTGGTGGTGAAAGCTTTGATGTGGCACTGAAGATGTGGGCACACTGAGATTTCCTTTAGTGACAAGTATCATATGAATGTTGGTAGTGTGCTGTGCTTTGGTGGTATTGGCACTGCTACATATTCTGTACAGTACAGTGCAAAATTTTAACTGCCAGAAATCACATTTCAAATAATTGACAGTTAATATAAAATGAGTTAATAGGAGCAAAATGATTGGTGTGACTATATAAACATTTTTTTAATACAGAGAGTTGATGGTTATCTCTACAGTGCTTGTAAAAGTTGAAATGAATTATTTGGGTTCTTAAGTTCATTCTCTTGCATTATTTATTGAAAATACTTCATGACAATAAATCTAAATTTATGAAGGTGTCTCACCATTCATAAATCAAAAACTTACACAAAGCATGCCTAACTCTGCTTTTATGAAGCGAGATCTTCGTGTTCAGTAAGAGCTGGAAAATTTACTTGCTTATCCAGAAGTGGATGAGAATATGCAGGCCCTATACAAACCTTTTTGCACCAATCATTTCTAAGTTCTTCTTACCTTTGACTTTGCTAATGTGATAAATCCAGTTAAAAGTTTCTTTATCTTCTTTTCCCAGCTGTATCAGCTGATACAATTAATTTTATTTTGCTTTTCAATTTTTACTTCTCAGAGTAATAAGCATGCAAGACTACTTGTGCTAAATGCCTGAACCCCAGACAGAATACAAGTCAACAAAATCAAACTTTCACATTTTTTAATTGACACTGTCAAGTTGATGAAGTAAACACCCAAGCAGTAGTAATTTAACTTCTTCGTGTCTTTAGGTTTTTCTCTCCATTCCTTGAAATGTCAAACTGAAAGTGTTTGTTTTTATTTTAATGTAGAAATTCAGGGATTTCTTTAATCAAAACGATACCGGTGACCCCAGCAAAGACACCAGTGTGATCCTTACTGTGGAGGGGAGGACATTTCCAGTGGACATCTTTTACCTGCAGAGGTGTGTTCCTGTCTGGTCTTGGCAGTAGTGAGAATGTGCAACTGTGCTATCATTTTGTCTAGGTTAGAGTGCTGGTGTCCAAAAGCTGCTCTGTTTGTTCCTTCTGCAGGGGAGGAGTCTGTACCTATTTTGCTGCTCACGTCTCTGCTGTTTTCTCTCCCCATAGCCCTGTTCCTGACTATATAAAATCAACTGTGGAAACTACAATGAAAATTCACCAGATGGAGAATGATGGTGATATACTGGCATTTTTAACTGGCCAGGTATAGGCATAAGCAATTTTTTTTCCTTTGCTTTACAGTGCTGTATTGTGAGCTTTGCAAAGCTGCCTCAGTCTCCTGAGGCTTTCCTTAGTTGTGCTTACTTTATTCTCAGTGCAGGTGACAAACGTTTCTGTATTGATGGGAGCAAAACTAGGCTAGTCCCAAAGATGTGAAGACAATATATGGCCTGAATTTATCAAAGCTAGTGATGGATGATAGTTTTTGTCATTTAATGCTGTATTTTCTCAGCCTTCTTAGTGAGTGGAATATTGTGTGGTTTGTTGGTGCAAGTCACACATACTGAGCTGTTAAACTGACAGTGAGTCATCATTAATAGTTAAGGCAAGTGGAATTTACATTTGTTAGGCCTAACATCTGAAGTGTTTGACAGAAAAACAAATTGCCACGAGATCAAAATGTACTGGTCTCTTCTGCTCTCTTTATGCTTGTCAGCTCACTTTGCAGCTGGGAAGAGCAAATGGGAGGTAACTCATCATTTCTCCAGTGAGGAGCTACCTTGAAGAGCTTCAATGACATCTTGCATATTTTTGAAAGAAATTTCTCATCCCTGTTATTGATTTAACTTTGGAATAATGAGCTTGGTATTTCATGAGGCAATGTTTGAACATTTTGTTTTCTGTCTGTAAGAGTGAGATGCCACAGCTGAGGTTAAACATGAAGTTGAGCAAGAGCTGTTAATGCTGTTCCTGTGCCATTCCTGATCCAGGCCCACAGCATTCTGCACAGTCAAAATAGCTTGGCCTCCACTTTTGCTCTCACCAGTTGAGATAAACAGGAAAATTAACCTGCTTCCTCCTGAGCTTGGTTCAGTCCTTCCCCTGTCATTTTGCTCATTTATTTGTGGTGTGACTGACTCAAATAACAGTGAGCATAAATATGCATGTAAAGCTTTATTTATTATTAATAGCGATTTATCTCAGGAATATTACAACATGGAGGGAGCTAGTCAAAGTCCTGGAGTCTGGACAATTACAGTGGTATTGTTTTGGTGCAGTTTTTGTATCTAGGTGATAGGAATGTGCTGTTAAAGTGAAACCTCTCTCATTCTGTACCCTGTGCTGCTCTGGCTCCAGGAGGAAGTGGAGACTGTTGTTTCCATGCTCATAGAACAGGCTCGGGCCCTCGCTCGCACCGGGATGAAAAAGCACCTCCGTGTTCTCCCCATGTACGCTGGGCTGCCTTCTCCTGAGCAGCTGAAAGTGTTTGAGAGAGTCCCTCACACTGTCAGAAAGGTGAGGTTGTTGTGTGTGACAATTTCCACCACCCAGAAGGGCGTCTGCAGCGCTCAGGTTGCATTTATCAGCTTCTCATCACGGGACTGTTGCAAACGCTGATTTGAGGGAAGCTTTCTGCATCTCCCATCGCTGCCTGTCAGCTTTCAAGCTAGGAACCAAGAACATGTTCCTGGGCTTCCCCTTTCGTCTTTGATCACTCCTAGATGTGTCAGTTTCAACTCTTCTGTCTACCTCATCAACTCTGCAATTTTTAAGTGTCTCCATACAACTTTGTATTTGTCTTCATCCAGTTGCAGCTTCTCACACTCCAAACTCCTCTGCTTTACCTTTTTCTTTCTTTTTGTGATCTAAATGGCCATGGGTGTTTTCCATCAGTAGTGGAAAAATTGGTGACAGAGTTGGTAAGTGCTATATTTTCATCTAAGGAACAAGTTCAACCTTACTTGATTTTAGTAGGAAAAAAAAGCTTTGTTTTGACTTCTGCAAGTCTTGTTTGGACATTTGATGTCACAGAAGTATATAATGGGATATGATTAGTGCTTTCTGCTTATGCAGAGCCTGTGTTGGGGCTCAAATGAGCTGACAAAACTACACCAAGGTGACTTGTTATAATTCTTGTACCTGCTGGAGTTTGACAAGTGAAATAGTTAATCTGGCATTGAAGAACATTTCATATAAATACTTCTTTTTCTCTCCAGGATATGACATTAGTCAATTAACTTTCAAAATTTACTTTTTAGTTTCAGGTGAAATAAGGATTAGATTTCCCACTGTTATCTGGGAACAATTATTTTTTAATATTTTAGTACATACATATGTAAGTGAATCTCTGCAGAAATCCTGAATGTGAAACTCTAGATCAACTCTGTTCCCCTCCTGTCCCCCACCTCATTCCAGCATACAAAGAATAGTTCAGTGTAACTGAGAAGCAGAAAGAAAATATCCTTAGTTTGCTACATAAGAACACTTGATTTACAGTCAGTTAATCCTTTTCTCTGCAAACACTGCCGATGATTTTCTCTGCAAACACTGCCAAGCTCTTTTATGAAGAGAGAATAAATTTGAATAAGAAAGTGATTGTGAAGCTGTGAGAACTGCTGTGCAAACTGGGCTTATTTCAAGCTGACAGCTCCTTCTGCTGCTTGTACTGTATCCTTTTGTGCTCCTGGCTGTGTCCTGGGCCTGTCGTGGCTGAGCTCTCTCCTGTGGCTGGCATTTAGGTGCTGGTGCCCTGGTGCAAGGGCCTGATGGGGCCATTGAGACGGGGGAGCTCACAGGATCCTCTCTGTGCCTGTGCCTGCAGGTGATCGTCGCCACCAACATTGCCGAGACCTCCATCACAGTCCACGGCATCGCCTTTGTGATCGACTGCGGCTTCGTGAAGCTGCGCGCCTACAACCCCAGGACGGCCATCGAGTGCCTGGTGGTGGTGCCCGTGTCCAAAGCCTCGGCCAACCAGCGGGCGGGGCGCGCCGGCCGCAGCCGCTCCGGCAAGTGCTACAGGCTCTACACAGGTCAGGGGCTGTCACCTCCGCTTCTGTGCACTGTGGTTTTAATTGTAGTGTGAGATTTAAGGAAAAACTGTGTTTGTTCATTCATTGGGAGAACAAAATTTCGCTTTGTTGTTCTTCTGGCTTGTTTAGAAATACCTCGTTCTTAACGTGCTAGGTGTTAGAAACGGAATCTTTTTATGAATCAGAAGCACAAATGGGGCAGGGTCAGGAATTGCAAACCTGTAATGTTAATGCAGCTCTTAAAGTGGTGAGTTTTTAAGAAGTTTGTTCTTTAATGTTGTTCTTTAATGATTTTAGTTTCTGAGCAGTTGTTTCAATTTGTAGTACTTACCAGTGGTGCTCTCTTCCCTGACAGAACACTGCATTGGACCTTGCATTTAACACAAGGGCTCTGGAAATCCTTTAGATAACTCAGGGAAAACTTCTTTGTGTCTACTTTTTTCCTAGGAATAGCTGCCAACCCCAAATTCTTCCCTTGAATCAATGACCTTGGCAGTGCACAAAAATTCCTGTTATAAATAAATCTGTTAGCCACCTTGCACTGTCCAGAAAGCTGCAATCAAAGTGTCTGTTCTGAGCTGCTTAATAAGAAAAGGCTTTGCAGCTGAACACTCCCACTGCTGATGGGCTTCAGGTCCCCTCTAGTTTTACTGGAGCTCTGAGACGTTGAGAGATGAAGCATTCTCCTTTAAAATGTGTATGTGCTTGCCAGCAGTTGCCATGTTAAACCAAGTCATGATTTATGCTCAGAATTTATGTGTATCCGGTAAGAATCAGAAGACAATGTGTGCTACACAATATCCCAAGCTTACATAGCTTTTGTTTTACTGGAGAAACCATGACTACACTGAAGATATTTTTGTGTGCTCAAGAGCTGGCCTAGGGACTGCTTTAAGAAGTGTTTTAAAGGAGGAAAAAAATAAAAAAAGAAAGGAAGAAAGTGCCCTGAGATAACAACTGCAGAGAAACAGACACTGTCTTTGTCCTAGGGAAGGTTTGAGACAGAAAAGGGTTTTGTAGAAAAATAGTTTGAGTGAAAATAAAGTAGAATGTGCCTTTTTCTTTACTGCAGAACAGTTGGTTAGTGGAAGGTTACAGAGGTTTTATCCTTGTATGGAGTATTTTTCCAGACTTGGACTTTATAGTGAATGTGATTTTAAAAAGGCATTGTTAAATAAATTGTTTTTCCATCCTAAATCTTTATTTAAAATATTTTTTTTAAACCTCTGTTTGAGTAGTTACAAAAATAGTGTTCTTGTACTGAAAGCATGCTGGTTTGGAACTTTTCCATGTCTTTCTAAAAAAAAATGCTTTTTTTTTGTAGTATTGCACCCTGGCTTTTATTTTGTGACAAAAACATTAAACAGAAGATAAAAAAAACATCTCCAGATTTCTGTGAAGAATTTATAACATTTCAAATTGAAATGTGGGTGGGTCAGCTACAGAATCAGCACGGTAGCCAAAACCTTTGAATTTCTATTTAAATGAAAGCAATGTGAAATACAATAATTGGAGAAAGATCATCTTTGGGTTTAAGATCAACTTTAAACACCTGTTAAGTATCCGTATGTGATAATTTAAACTTGAAATGGGTATGATTCTGCCGTGGTGGCTGCACAGAATGCTCAGTCCCCAGTTGTTTTTTTCTCCCACCCCAGAGGAGGACTTTGAGAAGCTGCCCAAGTCCACGGTCCCGGAGATGCAGCGCAGTAACCTGGCCCCTGTCATCCTGCAGCTCAAGGCTTTGGGGATCGACAACGTGCTCAGGTTCCCCTTCCTGTCGGTGAGTCCCAGGCTCCAAACACTGGCGCCTTTATTGGGGTGAAGAGAGATCAGGAGATGACTTGGTGATAGCCCACAGAACCATTCACCATTGCCCTGCTGATTTGGAAAGCTTTGGCCCCTGTCAGGCAGCAAAGCGTGTTCCTGGGCACCAAGAGTGCAAATAATGTGTGACAACTTAGAAACAACCATTTATATTCCAGAGTTTGGTGTTAAAATTTCTGAGAAGTCAAGAAGGTCTTAAAAAGACAAACTGAGGTTCTGTAGAATTGTAATTGCAGTCCCTTTGCACTGAATTTATGAAGAAGGAAGACTGTGAGAGCTCTTCCTTCATTTTGCAGCGGAGAGTAGGTAGTTAAGGATTTTGCAGAAGAGGAAGATCTATGAACTCATGTTCTATGCTGAACTCATGTTCTATGCTGGTAACTTCAATCAATGAACATTTTCTCTTCACAGCCACCCCCTGCACAGTCAATGGTGCAAGCTTTAGAGTTGCTGTATGCTTTAGGAGGTGAGATTTTAATGCTTTACTTTATTTGTAGCTATATTACAGGAGTTGTGAAAAAAAAATTGTAATTTGTATTTGGTGATTGGATGGACATTAATCAAACTTACATTTGAGAACTGTGCTTTCAGAAAGAAAGAAGCACAGCTGTGACTGGTGGAAACTTTCTGTTGGTGGGTTTTTAGAGTGTACCTCAGTCTCTTCTGGATTTATTTTCTTTTGGTTATTTCAGACAGGTAAGCAGGAAAATTGCAGCAGTAGAGTGTAAACTAGAATTTAACTATTTACATTTTATAGCTGTTTTCTCTGTATTTCCTCACAATTTCATGGCAGGAAACCAGTTATTTGTCCTTGCTAGGAACAGGGCTCTGAGCTGATGAGGGTGTTTGTTCCCTGGCAGATCCTCTTTGTATTCCTTCAGTCCTTACAGAGTGGTATGAAGGTAAAGATGGGAGTTTGGACACTAATTAGACCAGTAGAGGAGTTAGGCACTAAATTTACCTGAATCCAGTTAGATAAGTTGTTACATACCTAAGGCTTGATGTGGTGGTCTTTTATTTTATGTTACTGTGCCAGCAGTGGAAACATGTAACACTTGCAGGTATAAAGAAAAAATGTTGAAAGCCAAGGTTTGATATCTTTTTCAGGACCAGACTGTTTGTAACAACCTAGAATTTATCAAGGCTGATGGAATTGCTACTTTGTTCCCTAGTGGGACTTTAAAAAGCATAGTGTGTCTATTGTAAATGTTCCTGTTAACAGGTTGCAGTCATTATCTGATCTTGCTGTGTGCGTGCTGGAACTCTGCCTCAGCACTGTGAGTCAAATGCGATGCCTGAATTTGGGAGAGCTCAGTCCTTGGAGGCTGTGCATGAAGCCTCACAGAGAGTGTGATAGTTTTCAAACTGCCTGCTTGCTATGATTTGGAAGGTTTGACTGACAAAAGTTATTAAGAGCTAATCTAATTATAGTTTTTTCAATGAATTCCAGTCTGTTCTCTGCTCTGGATGCAGCATGGGCTGTGGCTGAAAGGCTACACCTGCTGTAGTGTAGTGCTGGTGGTGTTTGTGCTGTTGGTCCTGCAGCTGAGGCAAAGTTGAAACCCACAGCAAGTCAAACTGTTTTGGTGCTATTAGCTGTGATTACATGATACAACCATTAACAAACCCCCCTGATCATCCCTAAAACCAGCACATTTTCTGCTGGATGGACTGGAGCTCTGTTTCTCAAGGCAGTGTGTGTGTCTCAGTGCACAGCTTGCTGGCTTTTCATGCTTTTAAATGCCTGCAGCTTGCAAAGGCTCTGTTCTAGTTTCAGTATTGAACTTGCCAGTTATGGACAAGTCAACAACAGATAGACACAAACTTGCAATGAAAAGAAAAGATTAGTCTAACAGATCTTGAGAGTGTAATTCAAAGTACTTTTCTACTATTTAGCTACTTAAAAGAGTATCTTTTTAAAATTCTGTTCTCTGAGTTACTAATCACAGCTTGTTCCCAAAGTCAGTGGAGCTTGAACAACACTGTTGGCATATGGTTTAGTTTTAGGTGGTTCTGTGAGGAGCAGAGAGTTGGACTTGAGCCCTGTGGGTGGGTCCCTTCCAGCTTGAGATAGTCTTTGATTCTAAGTGTGTTCGTTCTGGTTTGATTCATTATGCTGCTGTTGGATACTTTTAACACTCAGATCACACTGTAGTAATATGTTTTTATACACAGTTTTCAATTTCTTTTTGTGTGGTGAGTGGGATGCTGGCTGCCTAATTTTGTTTATAGGAAGAACTGTTATATTGTTGAGTTTTTTGACAGTTCTTTAATCTTTTTAAATGCAACAAACTAAACAAAACAGAAACTTGACGTGAGGCCAAATAATCAAAACGAATCTCTGTTTGACTTTAGCTCCTTGTTTGTAGCTAATTCAAAACTGACAATGTTTGCTCCATAACGTAAACATGAGGCAGCATAAAGGAGATTGTGTAAGTTTTGGAAGCTTCCAGAGATTTGTGGTTGTCTTTACACCGCTCGCAGATGCTGTGTTGTAACTTGTGGCAGTCTGCTCTCTCTTTATTCCCATGGAGCTGTAACTCTCCTTGGCCAGGATTTTGCCCTGGGCTGGTTCGGTTCCATCTCACAAAGGAGGGTTTCACTTAAGACACTTGGTTCTTGGCAACCTCTGCAAGCTTGGAACAAGGACCTTCACAGTGGCTCAGGAACGTGTTGCAAGGATGAATTCACAGCCAAAACCACCTTAGGGAAGTGGAGAGGAAAGTTCAATAAAGCCCCTGATTAGCTGGGTGATGTTTTGGCAGAAGTGTTCTGCTCATGTAGCTTCAAAGAGCTCTTATTCTCTTGGCTGCACAGCTTTGGAGCAGAGCAGAGAAGTGCTGATCTTGGTGTTTCAGATGGAAAGAAATGTGTGTGCATGTGTGATACACAGATTCACTCTTCAGTTTTTGCTGAAGTTTAAAGTTTTAGGTGGTTTATTACGAAGATTTTATATAAGGTGCTGAGGTGAAGCTGCCCAAGCATTTGCAGGTGCAGTGAGGATTAAATTTCTCTTATGCAAGTGGGAACATGAATTTCATCATTGGCATTGCAGTCACATGCAAATGGGCAGTTTGGGGTCAGGACCCTGTTGTGCCAGTGTGGTGCCAGCTCGTGCAGGGCAGATGCTCCTAAGGCTGAGATAGTTGTGTAGAATAAACACATGGCTGTTTTTAGAGGGATTATTTTTACAGGGGTGCAAACTGATTACATCAGGAGTCTCCTCAACCTTCTCCTTTGATGCCCCTTTGAGAGTCTGAGTTTTCAGTTGGAGTTTGTTGGCTTTAAGCATAATTTAGAGGTAAATAAGCAGGCAAGAAGTGGCTCTATTTTTAGCTTTATTTCAGGTCCTTGTTGAAGATTTGTTTGTGAGTTGTCACCTATTAGAGAAAACCACTCTACCTAAGTTTAAAAAGGAGTGTTTTAATCCCTCAGTGTGTCACATACTGGTGGTTGTTACTTGAAACATTTTAGTGCCCTGATACTTGAATAATCTATCCTGAGCACATTCAATTAAAATCTTCCTAATATCTTTTTCTAAGATCTTTAATTTCCTGTATATATGTGGATTCAGTGGTTGTTTCCAGGATTATTTGAAGGAAACTTTTACCTAATCCAAACTAATATCCATTGCAGGCTATATTCAGGCTTACTACTACAAATACATCTGTGCACAACCCATATATAGATCATGCAAAATTGTATTGACATTTGTAGGATGCAGCAGAAGCCAAAGGATTTTGGCTTGATGCACCTGTAGAAAGTGGTGCATAAATATATGGAAATTTCTCCTTTTTCCTATTTAGGAATGCAGTTGTCTCTCTGTAGATGAAAGACAGCCTATCTAAGCTATTAATTGTGGTAGAACTTAAATTTCTCATATGGCAGTAGTCAAATGCAAGCTGTCATACCTTAATTTTTGCAGTTGCTGTGACTTTGTGTTTAAATATATTAGTTCATTATTGCACAAAAGCTGCCTTTGGTACCTGTTTCTGAGGAAAACACTGTGATATTATGTGAAAAGCCTGGTAGGATTTGTTGAACAGTGTAGGGGTGTGGTGAGTGAATGACTACATTGTCATGAGTTGATAGCATATCAAATAATAAATAATAAAGTAAACACCAGCTGGAGGGATCTGTGGGTTCAGATATGCTGACATGAGTTACAGGAGATCTCATTCCTTGACCTGATTTGTGGTTTTGCTTTTCTCTGTGAAACAGAGCTGCAGTGCAGCTGTGGCTTTGTTCCCACCACACAGTCTGACAAATAATGTGTTTATGTAATGTGTGAGCCACGGCTGTGTTTCCTCAGGTCACTTTGCTGTGGTTGGTTATGCAACCTGCAGTGCCCCAAAATCCTATTATTGGGCTCTCACTCATCCCTGCTTGTGCCGCCTTTCTCTTGTGCTTTGCCTCCTTGTCATACCTCATACAACTCGACCTCTTGAACTTTTCTTTTCTCTTTCAATTTTTTACTCTTTGCTGGCTTTCTTAGTGAGCTTTTTTCTTGTTATTGTTTCCTGTGTATTGTATTTTTTTAATTCTATGTCCTCTTGCACAGGAAAGGCTTTTCCATTAAATCTTTGCCTGAAATCTCAGCATAAAGCTCAGAGTTAGACTGTGACCTGGTGCTTTGCACTGGTCACCCTTGCTGCAAGGGTTTGACTGGAGGAAGCCAAACCTCTAAAATGGTAAATGTGCAGGGTTGCTCAGTGAGAGCTGGGCATCACAGATCAAGCTGTCAGGCCTCCCTCCTGTGCCATCTCCAGGGAAAAAGCACAGTTGGAACATGACTGACAGCTGAGTGGCTGATACACGAGGCAGAGCAAACTGTAGAAAACCTTCATCAGCTGTACATCTCTTGTTTAGATAGTAATAAATTATATTTCTCCATGACCTGAGTAGATGTGCTTAGAAAAATGACACCCTACCCCCAGCAGTGCTTCCTGTTGCTGCAGTAATGCCTGTTCCATGTTTATCCCCATTTTCACTCTCATCTGCTTTACATCCCCATGAGCAAAGATGTTGCTAAACATTTTAAAAGGGGATAAGAGGTCTGACAGCTAATATCCCCTCTGGCCATGGCACTGACTTGGACTGCAGGTTTTCTAAATTATTGACAGTAACAGTGAAACTTGGTCAAAATTAAAAAACTTGTGTGTTCAGGTATTTTTGAAAGAAAATAATTCTGGTGAGCCATGGGAGAGTAAATGGTTATCAAGGATTTTCTTTAAGCTTAGTGTAATGTACATTCAGCAACTCTGAGGTGCATTCGTTATATTTGAACTTGTCATTCTGCTCTTTAGTACACTTTAAGTCTAAAAGAAGCCTTGCTGTGCTATTGTGCCTGTGTCCCAGCTACATTTATTAATGTGCTGCAGGTCTTGATATGCACTGCCGATTAACAGAGCCTCTTGGGATGAGAATAGCAGAGTTTCCTTTGAATCCTATGTTTGCAAAGATGCTTCTGGAATCAGGTAGGAGAAAAAAGATCACAGTTACTTCACAGTCACGTAATTGTAATGTATTACTAGACATTTGCTAAACGTGAGAGGAACTATACTTCATCTTGGCGTGGTCTGCAGAGAAAAGAATTGGTTAAACTCAGGGACATCTCTATTAAATAATTAGTCTAACACATTTCACAGTCTAATAAGTCTAACAGTTGCCTCATAAGTTTTCCACTGAAAGTATTCACTCTTACACTAAAAAAATGCAGGAGTTTATGTATTTTTTTTTAATACTATAAAAACATATTCTGCTTCTTTTTCATTTCATTCTATATGGGGGTAAGTTGAATGGAAGATTTCCTTTACTGAATTTCTCCATGTACTCCTCAGGAAATTTTGGCTGCTCCCAGGAGATTTTGACAATTGCTGCCATGATGCAGATTCAAAACGTCTTTGTGATCCCTCCAAATCAAAAAACTCAGGCTGTAAGTTCAGTTGGGTTTCATTTTCTGTTTGTTGCTTCCGCATTTCTGGACTTCTGGCAGGTATTTTACTGGTGCCTATTACAGACTGCAGCTTTGTGTGGAAATAAAACAAGGTTTGGAATTGTATCTATTTGTTGTAGGTAAAAGAAGAAATCAAATAACAGGGGAACCTTGGAGTCTTTTAGCAGTGCTAAAAACCTCCTTCTGAGGGTCGGAAACATGAAAGGTTATAAACCAATATTGGTCAGTGTAAGGGTTTGCAAAAAATCCCCCCAAAACCTTCCCACACACCACTTCCTTTTGAGATGAACAAAACAGGAAGGATGTAGCAAATTCTTAATAGGTAGCAGGAGTCTAATTTTAATGAATGGAGATTCTTTATCTGTTCGTTTTTCTAATTTCAGTTTTAGAAGTGCTCCTGAATATAGGGGAGCTAGTAAAGTATTGCTGTTGCCCAGAGGAACTGCCCTAGATGGGTAAGAATTTTAATATTCCCCAGGAAATACTGAGCTGAAGGGCACTGGGCATGTCAGATATGATTTCAGCAAAAATCAGTCTGCCTATAAAATTGTATTTCTTGTTCTGCAGGCCAGGCAACACAGAAAGTTTGCTGTGGAGGAGGGTGATCATCTCACCATGCTGAATGTTTATGAAGCCTTTGTCAAAGTAAGTCAGTTCAAGTGGATGTGGATTTGCAGGCATTGGAGGAATTTGAGGTTCTCACTTCTGAATCTGGAAGTTCTGGATACAGAGCCCTCAAAGCCGAGGACTTACCGAGCCTGTCAAGTGATAATTCTACATTAAAAGGGTCTCTGGTCACCGTTTGCCACAGACCTTCCATAGTTCCTCTGAACAGGGAGTAAAGAGAATTTTGTTTGGGTACAGCATGGAAATCTCGTGGGTAGCCAGCTGTGTTTTCAAGGAGACAGGGATTTTGTCTTGGGGCTTGGGGAAAACAAACGTTCAAATTTCTAATGAAATTAGTATTTTCTCATATTTACTGATTATAATCTGCAGTTAAATCTAGCAGTCTTTCTTCTGGTGTTAAATTAACTCACTGATCATCCTACCCTCTTTTTCATGGACCTTATGTATTTACCCTAAGGTTTAACACCAACCTTAGTACTGCTCTCTAAGCTGAGGTTTATTTAAGAATTTTGAAGTGCTACACCTATTTGGGAGAAGTATATTTTGCTGGTGTAAAACACTTCTGTAATAAAATACTTGCAGCAGTGCTGAGTTGAAGCAGTGTATGAAGCAGTATAACCACCCAAGTGTTCAAACATGACTTTTTTTCCCCTAGCCACAAAGCAGCCAGGCAGGCACCAACTGAAATGTTGCCCTTCAAATTTTGTATCTGTGTAATTCTCTTAGAAACAGTCAGATGCAAAAGCTCTTGGAGGGAGTGCTGGTTTCTGAAGAAACAGCTCTTTGCAGAGGGAAGACCAATGAAAACAGCACTGAAAGGTTGTTTACATTTTGAGGTTGAAAACAGATGAGTTTATGATCTGACAGAATTAAATGGGACGACTAATGCTCTTCTCTTTCACCACATATGAAGAAATGAAGCACATCTGTTTGAAAATATCCCCTGGCATTTGATCTGCTACTATTTAGAAGTTGTTTGAGACACGTTTTTTAGTTATTAGTGCTACATACCCTTGGTAGTTGCTCTGTAAATAGGTAATTTTCAGAGAAAACCACAATAAATGTGTTGTAGGAGACAGAATTAAAACAGAACAAGGCCATCCAAAAGAGATTGGGTTTGCTTTGCTGATGGTATCTCATTGCAATATTTTTCTCTTCTCACTGTACAGCACAGCAAGAGCTCCCAGTGGTGTCAGGAACACTTTCTGAACTACAAAGGGCTTGTTAGAGCTTCTGTTGTAAGAGAGCAGCTGAAAAAACTTCTCGTCCGCTTTAAAGTGCCAAAGAAGTCCAGTGAAGGTGAAATTCTATTTAAGCTCTTGTCCAGTACATATTGAAGGTAGCTTCTAAACTGTCAGTCTGCTCCCTGCTTTTGTTGGAGTATTTTTATCCTGGCCTCAAAAGAGCGCTAATTTAGACCAGACTTTTTTCCTAAAAATGGCTGCAGAAGAGTGCTTTAGCCTATTTGTACAATTAAATTTTAGTCCAATCTTCATTAGTTAAGGTTTCCAGCAAGAGATTAGAACCACTGATTATATATTTAATGGACAGATTTTCCAAAAGACTCATAAATAGGTCACCCTGTTCCCTGTTTGTCTTTTCAAAAAGGCCATTTTAGTTCAAAGTGCTGTTCAGTCTTTGGGATGTGATTTCCAGCTGTGCTGTGTGTGCACGGGTGCCAGGACTGCTTCTCAGCTCTTGTCTCTACCTGCTCTGAAAAATCAGCCTTCAGTGCTCAGCTGTCACACTGGGCTGCTTTAGGGCCTGTGAAACTCTTCATGGAGACCCAGGTGGCAACACTCATTTTTTAGGTAGCAACTTTTGATTTGCTGTGAAATTGAAGTCAAAAGGAATTACGGGGTTTGTCTGCTCTCCTGCCTTTGCTATCAAAGCCTGATGTGCTCTGAAAAGTTGTTTGAGGTGATTAAGTGGTATTTTAGGGACTTTTGCCATTCCATTGACTCATCTTACAGAAAATTTCTTCTTTCCAGGTGATCCAGATCCTGTTTTGAGGTGCATAGTTTCTGGATTCTTTGCTAATGCAGCTAAATTCCACTCCACGGGAGCTTACAGGTGACGATATACAACTTCAGTACAACTGTTGCTTGGTTGGAAAGCTCCTCTGATGAATAAATCTAGGTTTAATCAACAAGCAGATGCTTCTCCTAATTTGCAATTAGGAGTATGTGGCAATCAATACACTAAATACTTGAAGTTCTGTATTTGCAAACTGCTTGAATGTTTATCTCTTCTCTTTGGCAAATATAACTAAAATTATTAATAGTGGGAAGCTGCTACTAGTAGTCATTAGATTGTTTTAAGTTAAGCAAGTACTGTTGTAGTGCAGCAGTGTTGTAGCACTCCCAGAGCACTGAGTAAAAGCCTGAAATGCTACTTTTTCATTTAATGTAGATAAAAGTCTTTTAGGACATTAAATTATTGATTGCTCCTTTGGCCAGGATTTAAGGCTGGTTTCATCTGTTCACTAAATGCAAATATTGTTAATTTACTCCAGCCCTTTCATTCTTGCTTTTATTAAACATTCATACTGGGCCAGAAAGGAACCAAATGTTAAGCAATAAAGAGAGGCACAGTCTGAAACAGTATCTTGCTTTCAAGGACTATCCGTGATGACCACGAGCTTCATATCCACCCCAGCTCAGTGCTGTATGCAGAGAAACCTCCACGCTGGTAAGTTAGAGCTGCTTTCTCTTCTCTGGGGATTTTTTTAAGGGATTTGCAGCATCCTAATTGAATTGCTTCTCTCCATCAGTGGAGGGATAGATGTAGAAGGTCATAGTTCCCACAGAGAGAATCCAAATGCATTTCTTTTGCAGCATTTTGTAGGGAGTATCCAAACAAATCAGGGAAACACAGTGATGTTTACTGCCAAAGGAACCTGCAGAGGTTGGAAAGCAGAGGCAGGTGACTCTTTTAGGGGGCACCACAATTTGCACTGCAGATTGTTCTCCAAGTAGTCTCTGTACCTAAACAGAGCTAGGGTTAATTTACTTTTATTGAGCCTGTTAAGGACATATCCTGTCAAACAGGTGCTGCAGAAATGGCAAATGGATTGCAGGGAAAGGGCTTACACATAAAATGCATGATGTGAAAAGTTATGGCTGTCCAGCAGATTGAGGGGAGAACTGGTTGTACTTTCCCATTAGCTGGGATATGATCATTCCATTTGTGGGTCAGAGGTGCTCAGATAACAAACAGAAATGTGTTTCTGACTCTCAGGTCACCATGATCAACCTGAAGTATTTGGACTTCTGTCCTTCACTGCCTGCTGCTGAGACTTTGAAGGATAAGCTTGGCCTGGCGTCATGGCATCCTGTCAGATAGGAGTTTAACTTAGCAACCTAAATCTCAGTGCTACTGCAGCCTGGGCAGCCATCCTCTGTTGAGGGCTTCGGTTCTCTGTCTGCTACAGATGTATAGAAAATATGTTCTCATTCTGGTTTGTTTTCCTCTGATTTCTCTTCAGTTGTGTTAGTTGCCATGTCTCAGGCTGCATTTGCAAAGGCAATTTTGGACTCTTTCCTCTTTGCTTTTGAGAGCAACATACCAATTAATGAGAAACCACAAACCTCAGGTGTTTGCAGCTCTGCTGTGTGTAGAAGGCAGATAGTGACTTAAGGATTTGGTAACTACCCTTTCAGTGCAGGGCTTTGCACTTCCTCGGGGAAAATGACCTTCCCTACTGAAGGTGACCTCAGAAATAGGTTGCCCATGCTGGCAACCTGACTGTGCTGGCAGTGGGGATGAGTCCACATGGTTGGCTGTTCCTAAATCTCTTCCCAGGAGATGTTCTGGCCGGAGTTAGAGCTGATCTCTTCCTCTGATGCTTATCCTACTTGTCTGCAGACTGGCGCCAGGGATAGTCATGCTGGGATTTGTGCCCTCCTTGTTGTGGGTCCAGGGTTTTGGTGCTTTGGACATCTGTCCTTATGATATCACAGAGTAACTCATATTCTGTCTTCCAAAGCATCAGTTGTGAGTCCTCGACCTTATTATAAGAAACATCCTTTCGTATGCACCTTGCATCCATATGGTCTGGTAGTATGTGAGATTGTTTTCATGGTGATCTAAAGATTGTCTTAATGTAGAGAACTCTGACTAACCAGAGAGGAAGAAGCAAGAGGCTGAATTACAGCTTAAAGATGCTCTTGTCCCTCTGTAAGTGCCACCTCTGGCAGCACGTGTGTGAAACTGTCTAAATAGCTCTCCCTCATTGCTTTACAGCAAGCACTGTTCATTTTTGTCTCCTTTCTCCCAGGGTAGTCTACAATGAAGTCATACAGACTGCTAAATATTACATGAGAGATGTGACAGCCGTTGAATCCTCCTGGCTCTTGGAGCTGGCACCTCACTTTTACCAGCAAGGAACGGTACGGAATCGGCATAAAGGCCAAACGGTACCATTGCTGCACCAGCAGCTCTTGTGTCTGAACTTTCTAAGGGTTTATGTTTTGGTGTGGTCTAGTGGGACAGAAATTCAGTTGGCTCTGTTCATTGTCTTGGTTTTAATATAAAGGAAGAGGATACTAAGTTGATGCATGAAAGGTTTTTCCCTGTTATCCAGCCAATGGATCTGAGGATTACAAAATGAGATCCATTTGCTGGTAAAGTTACATTTACCATCACTTTGGGAAATGAAGCCTTCAGCCATTCTGCACTTGAATACAGGCACTTGGTAGCACTTCCCTGAGCAGCACTGTAGGTAGGCAGTGGTCACACTTTGCATGATAATTTTGAGAGAGCTGTTGTGTGCTTTGCAAATCTTTGTGAAAATCCTGAGCCTTTTTTTGAGCATTAATTATGTTTACTGCAGAAAACATAGGCTCTGATCTGTTCAAATGTGAAATGGCAAAGAGCAGCTGCTGTTTGTGCAAACCTTTATTGCAAATTGCTGTGTGTGATTACAGATACCTTTTATTTACAAGTATCTTTTAATAGTCGTCACCAACCTTTATTGACTCTGTCCCATGTGAATCTGTCAATCCAGACTTATTCACTGGTTATTCTGAGAACTGAATTGGTATGAAATATTACCTAAATGTTAGTTCTGCTGCAGCTGTTGGTACCACATTGCCTGTAAATACTGTACAGATTACCAAATTGATCTTGTATTTCCCATGGGAAATTAATAACTACTGAGCTTTATATTCTAAATTAATTAAATATTTCCAAAATCTGAGTGAAAAAATGCATTTTCATATCAGAACTATGAAAAAGGTGGTCTGTTTCCAATTTATACATCTGCTTCACTATCTGACTTTTTGGAGAATCTGATGTTTGTTTTCTTTCACTTCCTTGGGTTTTTGTCAAAGTGGAGAATCCTGTGGTGCATGGAGCACCTTAGGACACCTCTGTGGTTACAGTTCCCAACATTTGGCATTTGTTCATGTGACTGACTTGCCAGAGGGGTTTTTTTATGGTCATCTTGGATAATTCATTTCAATTATCCAGACAATTCCCTTCTATAAATTGAATTATTACATATATATTTATATATATACACTTATTAAGTAGCTGAGTATTTTCTGCCTTTTTCCTGTAAGACATTTGACAAAGACAGGGATGACCCCTGTGGGGAAGACCCCTGAGCCTTCAGCTGCTGGGAGATGATCTGCAGACATGGTGTGAAAAGGAGCTGAGCCAATGTTGTATCAAATCTGTTCCTGCAATAATTAGTCCTCTGACTCACATATTTACATGTTGTCAGATAATTTACATTTAACATCCCACACCCACACAAAATCCAATTGTGACCTCTCCGTGGGCTGAAGTTTGGGATGAGGTTTTCCTTTAGGTAGGTGGTAGCAAAGAAGACTTGTCGTGAGTTGTGCTGCCTGCCTGACTGAAGGAACATGTTTTCCAGGGTAGTGCTACTGCTGTTGTAGGTAATCTATGAAATTACATCAAAACCTGATTTTTGCCATTGCCATGCTTTTGATTTGATCAAATGAACTCAGTTTGCAGTATGACCTGATCATTGCTTTCATCCTAAAATAAATGGAAACTCTGAAGGATGGTGCTGGTTTTGAGGAAAATTCTCTTTTCCAGCCTGGTCAGTTATCTATATCAGCCAAAAGGCTTGGGTGTCCTTAAAAAAAGTTTGAAAATTAGAAATACTTCTCTTGTGTAAAACTTTGAGTCATACACGTAAAATTTGAATAAGTGAACCACTGCAAATCACACAGGCTTATGTTAATTTATAGGTATTCAGACCCTTTTTCTACTGAAGGACACATCTTTGTGCTAGGAAGAGATTCCTGAAATAGGAAAGGTTTTATTCCTGTGTCAAAAAACAAATTACCACTGAATAGGGCTCTGTGTGAAAAAATGCTCTTCTACAGCTTGGTCTTGGTCTCAGTTATTTCTCATTCCGAGTTTTGCAGAACTCCTTTCGTATTTTCATCCCACATTTTTGTAGGCCTTTAAGAGCACAGAGGTTCCAAAGATCCAGTGCAACTTCAGGATTAATACAGTTGTTAAAATCTTGTCCTTCATGTACATTCTCCTGGTGTTTTTTGCAGGTGTATTGTTGGGAGCACATCTTTCTGTGCATTTTTACACCTGGAAGATTGCTTCCAGTGGGAAGTTGTTTCTATGCTTGCAGCTAGTGCAGAAGTTCTTTTATACTAACCTAGAATATTACTTTGGGATACATGTGGGTTTTTATTTAATGGGTTTATTTTAGTTGTGTCAGTAACAAGCAGAGCTTGGATGGGTGTGGATATTTGTGTTGGAATTTATTTAAATTGTGATTAAGGATTGAAAGCATTGTAGTTGGTTTTTTTTCTAATTTTGGTGTATCTGCTAAGCAGTTTTTTGGTTCTTTTGTTTTCTTGCAGCATCTTTCCTTGAAAGCAAAAAGGGCTAAAGTAGATGACCACTGACATGACTTCAGTTGTTGTGACATCAGAAGCAGAACCTACCAGTGATTTCAAGCTGGCTACAGTCCATTCAGCAGTCAGTTCATTAGCAATTTGATCTTCCGTCAACCTAAATGTTTAAATGCCTGCCAGGATCTGTAGGGGTTTATGCATGACCAGTACATTGTAAACCTAGAGCTTGCATTGTGGACATTTTAATCTTTGCCTACTTGACCTCTGTTGTTAATCTGGGCATGTTGCTCCTTTTAAATAGGTAGAAAAACAACTTAAAAAGTAAGAGGACATACAGGGCCACAAAAAACCTGAAACCTTCAAGAAAGAAACAGATTTCCTGGAGTGGTACTGCCTTATGAGCATGGGGAGTAGGGTACCCTGCCTCCTGTCACCCAGAGCACTGTGACTTACACCGGCCAAACTGAGCCTGGCTCCTGCCAGCAGGAGCTCAGGGCAATCAACTACCCCTTGAAATGCAAGGTGCTGCCATGGAAACATTGATTTTGTGTTGGACCATCCCAAACTGGTGCAGCTTGTGCTCCCAAGCAGGAAAAGTGTCCTGCCCGAGGTCGAGCTGGCCCAGCTGTGCTGAGCAGTCCCTGTGTACTGAGATGTCTGGGTTCTGCACGTGGGAGTTGCTGTTTGGGGAGGGGGAGAAAGAGCAGCTCAGTATTTTTTAGGTGGATTGATTTTCTGCTCAATCAGGGGACTAAACACATGTGTTCACAATCAGTCAAGTTCACAGATGGGACTTTACTTTTCTTTTTTATTCTATGAGAGAAATAATGTTAACCTTCCACTGCTTGGAAATATCAGTAAATTTCACCTGGGGAACATCATGGAACACTGATTTTTAGCCTCTGTTGATCAGCAAAGAGAGAGATGTTCTGTACTTTCCTATAAGGAACACAGTCCTTTATATTTCTTTTATTACAAATCTATTCTTTACTGCTTGGGACTCGTTTTCCTCTGTTACTGAGGAGAAGGATGCTCTGAACAGTGGCTGCTTTAATCAGGATTCCATGGCTACTTTTCAGTAAGGGGTTATGCTTGTTTGTGTTTTAACGAGATAGCTTGGATACATGTATTTATTTATGTCCATTTTCCATTTTTACCTATTGATATTTATTTTAGAAAGACATTGCCTGAAAATTTTATTTTTGTAATTCAGCTGATTTGGTGAATATGTTTTTGGCACATTAACTATTTTATTTTCTTCTTAAAAAAAAAAAAGTTGTAAATAGGCAAAAATTTCTACACAGAACAAATGCCTTCGTCATCACAGGACTGCCTTGAAAACTTTCTTGAGAGCTTCCTTTACCTTGTCCCTTGCAAATACCTGCAGAGAGAGCACGTTGTGCCAGTGCACTGCGTGGTCTCCTCAGCGTGTCCGCCCTGACTGCCAGCACAAACACATGTACCAGTCTCCAGGAATGGCACCAGCAGCGTGAAAACTGCGTCACCTTCCTCGTTCTTGTCCCTGTGACCCTCACCTTTATATTACTCTCTTAGAGTGGAAGCTCTTCGGGGCAGGGACTGTCTCCTAGCCAGAGCTGAGAGCAGTGTTGGAACTCGCTGAAAAGATTCAATTTGCAGGTTTTTTTTCTCTTAAAGGATCGGAGAAAGAACTGAATATGAAGACTTGCCAATTGTCTGTGTTTCTCTGTCCTCTGGAAGTATTCTTAAGAAAAATAAAACCATTGAATTGAGGAGGTTTGGGAATGCATCACTTTAGCCTGAGCAGGGGGTGATGTCCCAGTGTGCTGGGCTGGGCTGCCGGTGGGTGGCCACTGTGTGTGCCAGCTCTGAGAATTTCAGGTGGGTCTGGAGACCTCTCTTGTCCAGATATTCTTTTACCTGGCTGCACAGCTGCAAAATTTCCTCTAGGAATGATTGTGATTCCTGCTGAGTTCAGAGCCCAGGGATGTGCAAGCTTTGTCACATGCTGCAAGCCATCATTCTTCTGTAAGAATGAGTGCAGCAGGTCTTTATATTAAAAAAAAAGAAAGAAATTGAGACTCATCCTTTTAGCAGTTTTACCAACTGTTGAGGTATCACCACACATAGAGCAGGCAGACCTTATACTAGAGATGCAGGCTAAGAATAAGTGTTTTTAGGATCCAGATTAAAGCCGCCTTTAGAGAGAAAACACTGCTCACATGAGAGGTGAGGGCCCTTTGGAGGTGTTTGAAGACAGAAGACTTAAAAAACCCATGAAAATCTCTTTATTTTGTAAAGTTTTGGCCTCCAGCTCCCTGCTAGATTTATGCAGAGCATTCTGCTTTAAATGGCTTTGTGTTAGGAGCTGGGTGTCTGCCTTGTTGGTGGCTCTTTGCTGCATAAACTGGCTCTTGTGGGGGAGGTTGGAGTCATTTGAAGATGGTTGTCAGGAGTTTATGAAGCATTTAAGGATTTGAACCCTGGCTTTTAGAGAATGAGGTTAAAATATCAGCCTGTTGAATCAAAATACTGCTTGGAATAGAAGTCATTTGGAATAGAAGCTGGCAAGGAGACATTACTTAAGTAAATTGATATCAAATGGCTGTGGGGGAAAAAAAAGGTGCTCTCCTCAAGCCCCTCAGAAAGTGCTGTCAGTGCTTCTACTCAGGACTTCAGAACTGTCAGCTCTGGAAGAAGCTGAAGCTAAACTGGAATAAAGTTTCAGCCAAGACAATATAAATTGAAATATATTTCCCATCTTGTGGATTGAAAGTAATTCTGATAAACTAATGGGGAAACAGTCACAACTCTTTCTGGTTAATCTGAAGAAAGAGACAAGTAATTAAATCTGGGAGCCTTGGTTGTAGGGAAGGAGGGAGAGAAGAGAGCAGGGAAGCAGAGAGCCTTTCAGAATCCCTTCTTTTGGGAGCATCAGGGATACCTGTGGTCATCCTGGGATTCTGGTAAGTGTCACTGGACTCTGGCAATTTTACTGAGAGCAACTTGGAACCAGGTCTGTTACTCTAATTTAATAATGTTAATCTCTGTCAAGTGACCATAAAATCAACAACTGGCCAAGAAAGTCGACACCACAACTCAGCATTTAGAGTAAGTGCCTCTGCTGGGCTTGGAATAAACAAGTTGCAAGACAAACGTTTGGTAGCTTGCGGAAAAAACTGTTCTTGTGTCTGGTTTTTGGCTTAAAACTGACTGCATTTTGAGAAAAGTGCCAGTAGATGGCAGGCACCGGTTTCAAGAAGTGTCTCGGGGAAAAACGAATTGGCCGATTCTTCAAAAGTTTCCCTTATTCTTCAGTTTTAACATTTCATTAGTTTAATGATAAGTGGGATGAGAAGGGGTGAAGGAAAAAGCTGTCGGTGGCTGTGGGATAAAGGCTGTGGGATAAAGTGCAGAGATTAGTGAGCAGCCCCGAGGGCTGAATGTCCTGCTGGTTTAAAAGCAAACAAACAAAATGCCCTAAAAAACCCCCCAGAATTCCCAACCAGTAAATTTTGTAGTGGTTCTTTCACTTACACCCTGAGTCATAAAAATGGCAGTTTGTCCACACTTCATATTCACTACAAAGGAATTTTTGAGCTGTGTTGGATTCTAGCCACTATTGTAATAAAGAAAATTAACAGTTTAGTGTAAAAAAAACCCCCAAAACCCCAAACCAAACAAAAAAATCCCCCTGTTCTGTTTGTGGCAGCATGGCAGATGTGATTTGTCTCAGAGGATGCAGGAATCTCTCCCTGCTCCGTTCCAAAACTGGCTTTTGCAGGGCTGTGGATGTGCAAGGGCTGTGAGATGCAGAGGTTGTATTTGGCTGTGTTGCCAATTACGAATGATCAAAAATTGCCTGGAAAAAAAAATCCCTTTTTTCCTCCTTTCTAGAATAATAGTTAGAATTTAAAACAACTAAATGCATTTAATTTGTCTCTCCAATTTATTTGAACTCTCCCTTACAGGTCCTGGAGTGTGCAGAGCATCAAGAGCACCACTCAAGGAACTTCCTGATGATGAGTTCGCTGCGGGATCGGGACACGGCTGCAGCTGGATGCAGCTGCACATCCCACCCTTGCTGTTTCCTTGCTTTCCCGGGTCCAAGGTTGCTCCCTGTGCCCTCCTCCCAAGCTGGGTGCTGCAGGGAGAGGCAGGAGGGGAGGGAAGCTGAGGTGGAAGCAGTCGGAGGAGGATGTTTCCTGTCCTTGGGGTGTTTCTGGTCTCCTCCCACAGATGCCTGGCAGTGGGTGGGTTTCCCTGCAGTGAGTCCTGCTTTGCTTGTGCAGCCTCTGCCTGCAAGGCTCCCTTCAAGGTCTCCCACCTGACCAGGGATCACCCACCAGATCCCTGTAAACTTTCCATCCTGTACTGCTCTGCTTGGGAAAGTCAAAACTTACAGGGGAGAGAGCAGGACAGAGACCAAAAAATCGCAACAGCTTCTTGGTTCCCTGCAGGCCAAGAAATGGATTGTTTATTGCAGATGCCTGTTGGCAGAGAGAGGATCCCATCAGACAGGGAATGTTTTGGTGTCAGGAAACATCTTCCATGAGCCGGGTTTTATGGAGCCCCTACTGCGTGTCCCTTTGGTGTCTGGTGAGACACCAGGGTTTCACAAGCTGTGCAAAGATCCTGCTGCAGCCAGGGCGGGGAAGGGAGCCTTTGGGATGTGCTGGGACCTGGAAGAGGCTGCATCATGCTCAGTTCTGCCACGGGGAGCAGGATCTGCTGCTGTGCTGGCACAGAACAGGCAGTGCTGGTGGGAGGCATCGATCACAGAGGCAGCTCTGGATGTAAATACAGGCTGGGACTGTGAAATAGGGACGGCCATTAGGGGCTGTCAGAGCAGTCAGGACACCAGGAAGGCTCTCTGCAGCTCCCTGGGGATGCTGGGCAGCCTGGCACATGGAGGGGGTGTGTGTCAGAACCGCAGCAGAGTTGAACAAGTGCCTTGTCTGACTCAAAATCTGAGAAGGAAATTGCAGCTGATGCTGATTTAACCCTTTGCACCGCACGGCTGGGAAAGCAGCCTGTTACAGCGGTGAGGGATCGGCCAGAGAAGCCTTTAAGCCTCCTGGTTCAGATAGAGAAGCAGAAAGTGATTCCTCCTGCAGCTATGTGCAGGGGACCTGCTGCACTGGAGCGTTTCCAGAGGTGGTCATTCCTGGCTCGGTTACAAAACCTGCCTTCACAGCTTGCCTGTCTGAGCACCACCATGGCAGGGAGTCAGCCCAGGGTTTGGACATGATCTGCCTTGCAGGGCCCACCACAGAGAGAAGGAGGCAGTTGTACTGGTGTGTGAGTGTGTGTGCTTCTTGTTGGCAGCAGGGCAAGTCTCTCTTGCTGTGCTGAGGGGAACCAGGCTGTCACTGCCCCTTTGTCAGGCCAAGGGTCCCCACGCGGTGATGCTGGTAAGGTGTCCACATCCCCCAGCACTGATTTTCCAAGCAGCTGTCAGGAGTCATGTTATGTTCTGTTTCTCGTCCTGTCCACAAAATATACATGGAAAAGGCTAATTTTAAGTGAATTCTAGAAATGGCAAATGGCCCCACTGAAACCTCATGAACCCCTGCTCAAAGTGTCCCCACTGGCGCCGTGCTGTGAGCAGGATTTGCAGCAGGTGAGCAGTGTGCAGCCCACTCTGTGCAGGTTGCTCTGTGGGTGTTGGTGGTATTCACTGCTGCACCTTTCAATTTAAGCACCATTTGGAAGCCTCCTGAGGATGTGCTGCACCACAGGGAAGACTTGTGAAGGTGAGTGAGGATTTCCAAGTGGGAAGCACTCCTCATTAAACAGGGAATGAAGGCAGCAGTGGTTGGTGCATGCTGGCAAGAGCAGCTGCTGCCCTGGATCTGCTCAATGTCCTCCTGCTGCTCTCCGTCCAAAAGCTTTTCACAGACACCTCCTAATTCTTGTCCCTTTGTCACAAAATCCTCTTGAGTCTATTTAAGGGTTGTCTTGTGAGTGTGAGGAGTGACATACAGAGGGAAGATGTATTGTAGAAGGAAATCTCAGGGACTGGGGAGGCTGAAATATGTGGGAACCCACTACTCAGTCATTCGAGTGAAGTTCCCATTAGGGTTTGGAAACTTTCCAGGAGCCCTTGTACCTAAGCAAGCAATAACTTCTGACAAGACAGGAGTTTTAGGCTTTGCCAGAATTCCTGCATCAGGTGCAGTGAGAGGAGAGCGGAGCTGAGCCTGACAGAGCTTTGCCCAGGGCACAGCCATGGAGGCAGGCACAGGGCCTGTCACCATCACAGGTCTTCCCGAGGTGGGTTCTCCAGGGAAAAACACCTTCAAGGACTCCAGAGGCATTATAGACAACTTTGGAGCAGGCTGCTTTGTGTATTTTTACCAAAGTTAGTAGATAAACATTGTATATCCACCTCCTCCCTCCAGAATGTTGTTCTGGAATGACTTTTTGGTTGGAAACAGAAATCACTGGAACATGTGAATTTTGCTGTTGACTTTGTCTCTCTCTGGGTAAATCCACTTGCAGTTCATTTTACTGAAGAGTAAATATAGGTGAAATTTTATCTCCTACAGCAGTAGGAGACTTCAGTGTCTGTCAGATTTATTGACACCCACAAAGACGATGCTTTCTGGAAGGCAAAAATGGTTTTGGCAAGTGGGTTTGCGTGTTTGGAATTTTGTCACTAAAACTGGCTGAGACAGTTTGAGAGAAACTCTTCTTTCTAAAGCTGGGAAGGAGCAGATTGCTGACATCTGATATTTCTCAGTGCTGACTGATCTTTAAATGCTGTACTTGATTTCAGTTGCACTTTTTTCCTCACTTCACTCTCTCTGGCTGAGTGGCAGAAAGTATTTTGCCACAGCCCTCTCCTCGCTGTTCCACTGCAGAAAGATGCAGACCTGCAAAGGAAGCTCGTTTCCCCTCCCTTTCTGTTAAAAAAAAAAATGAAAGAAGCAGGGTGAAACTTCAAAACATGGATAAAGGGTTAGAATCTTCCTTGGGAAAAAAGATCAAAAATGTTTTTAATGAAAAGTTTTCAGTGAAAAAACCACAAATTAAGATCACGGCACTGTCTGCCAGTGCCCAGCTGTTGAAGTGTTTCTCCGAGCTTTGCACACACACACTCACAACAGTCCAACCCACTGGGCCTCTGCAGTGAAATGAAAATGCCCTTCTAGAGACTTCCAGCAGCTCTCATTTGCTTCTGCAGGCCGGTGTTGTCTTGGCTGAAGGGCTGGTGTGGCACAGCCAAGGTGGGAAGCATTGAGAAAGCTCCTGCTGTCAGCAGGCTGCTGTTAAAATCTTGCTGCTTCCGTGATGCTGGATAGATGATATGGAGCTGCTCGTGGAGCAACACGGGGCAAACACACCATGAAAAACGGCAAGTGGATCAAAATCAGAGATTATAAGGAGCAGATTTCTAGGCAGCATCTTGGCTGCGCAGCCAGGATGGTTCGGTGGTTTGGGAGCTCTCTTAACGTCTTTAAAGATTAAATCCCTCCATCACTGTGGTGTAAACTTGCATTAGTTATTTACAGCTACGTGCATGAAAGGGCTCTGGGCATGAGTCAGGGATCTGCAGGGCTGACTTTGGAGTGCCTGGGCCCTGCAGTGGACACCACAGCCTTGTGTAGGTGTCTAATCTCCCATGCAGTGCAAAGGGACTGCTGATGCCAAAGGATAAGGTGCATGGCACGCAGATTGTTGACTGAGACACCTGAGATAGCCAGGGAAAAGTGAGTTTGAGGTGGTAGTGCCAGTGGGAGCTCGGCTCTTTGAGGTACTCTGAAACCTCTTGCGGAACTGAGTTTCTAAAAGCCTCCCATAAAGTGATGTAGAGAGAGGTAAAGCAGTTCCAAAAGTGGAAGCCCAGAACTCAGACACCAGTGAGATGCTGATGGGCAGCAGTGATTTGGCTGTGCACGAGTTACATCCCCTTCTGAGAGAGAGGGACACAGCCACACCGTTTCATTGGCCTTTGCTAGTGAGTGCGCCAAGAGCTGTAAGGATGGAGAGTTCCTGCAGCACACAGCTGTAAAACAGTTAAAATTACAGCTACAGGAGGAGGTAAGTGATAAATTCCTGCCCTGCATGATGGCTCAGATGCATTCACTGAAGCTCTGGTGGGACTTCCGAGCCCTCTTCAGCTGCAAGTGTTGGCAATCACCAGCTCCAGGAGAGAGGTCAGGGTGCAAAGAGGGGCCCTGGGCACCCCCTGAGTACAGACCAGCTCCCCTTTGTAAAAGGGAACCAGCATCACAGCACCCTGGGGAAGGACTGTGGCTGCAGCTCTGCTTCACAGAGAGCCCCAAATCCTTCTGCAAGTGCTGGGGTGCATTTGGTGTGAGAGGGATGCTGGGCAGAGCACCTGGCTGGGGGTTTGGGGCATGGCAGGAGCTGGGACAGGAGCCTGGCCCCATGAGCTGGGCAGAACTGATGCAGCCCTGGGGCCAGGGGTGCCTGGCACAGGCACTGGGGTTAATGGTGAAGGCTGGGGAGCCTGGGATGCTGACAGCAGGGCCAGCCGGGCCCAGAGGCACTCAAGTAACAAATTGAACGGTGAATATCTTAAGATGACTTTGGTTTATTGTCCAGATCAGGTCAGCGGAAAAAATATTGGGAGACTGAGCAAAGAGACAGGCTGCTTTAGCAGATAAATGGACTGATCATTTCGTATTGAGGAACAATCTCTAAAACATAGTTTACTGCGCAGCTGAGGGCTGAAGCATTTGCTGATGCCAAGAGCTCCTTCTCTGACCCTCGGCACGCGTGGAATTAAATGGCGCGGTGTTTTTTGACGGTTAAACTCCCCGAAGAAGACACTCCATTTGTTACCAGGGCTCTGATGAAGTAAAGTGTGGTTTATATGTACAAGGCCGGCCTTCAACTCATCTCAGAATGAATGGAGAGGTAAAATTGAATTTTACACTCCTGCTGCTATGATTAATGCGCGGGCTCGGGGAGCCGGTGCTGGCCGCAGGAGGGCAATGCAGGCTCGCTGTGAGCAGGAGCCTCCTGCCTCCCCTCATGCACAGGGACGCCAGGAGAGGGGAGTCTGCATAAATGAATAGCAGCTGTAGGAATAAACCTGTTAGCGCAATAAATCCCCCCCGTGCCTGTCCCAGCGCAGCGCTCCGACGCGAGGCTGCACCTGACAAAGGAATGAACTTGTCAGGTGAGTAAAAGAGCACGTGGACATTAAATCAGGGTCTAATGGCAGGGACCGAGGGGGCTGTGCAGGGCTGTGCTCCTCGCTGAGCAGAGGGCAGGGGGTGAAGATGCCCAGGGAAGGGGTCAGTGCTGGACAGGGACCTGCGGGTGCCCCTTCAGCCGTGCGGCTCCATCCTCCGGGATGGCTCGGGGGAAGGCACAGGGAGAGCCCGGGGGTTTGAAAGCTTCCCATGAGCAGGACAGGGACAAGCTGCCCCGCAGTCCTGGGTGTGTGTGTTGTCCTCACCCACCACAGGGACAAAGGACAGAGTCAGACCTGTCCATAACTTCCTTTGGGACTGGGTGGCTTCTGTAGAACGGAGTTGGGAGGCCGGGATCCGTGGAGCATCCTTGCGCTGATGGGAGGTGATGTCAGCAGCTCCTGCCTTTGCACTCTTGCTGCACTCCCTGGGACTCTGGTTTTCCTGCTGGCAGAGTGTGCTGCTGGCCTGTGACTCCTGTGCCACGAGTCCCAGTGGGGAAACAAGCTTCTGTGAGCCCCTTCACTGACAGCAACTGTTCCCTGGCCCTCCTGCACGCTCTGGCCAGCCCTGCTGCTTCATCTGCAGCGTGGTGATCACCTCCTTCACCTCGACCCCCAGCCTCCTCGGTGATGGTTCTGCTGGCTGGGCTACAAGTGAATTCTGGACGTGGGGATGATCCAGCCCCACTCGCTGCTCAGTGCCCCATATTTCACTGGCAGCTTTGGAACCTGTGGTAAGATACTCAGCTGTTAGAGGGTGGTGTGTTCATTGAAAATAAACATTTCAAAAGGTATAAATCAGGAAAGTACTGCAGAGGACTGTTCCTATGTTAATGCAGGCAGTGGAATAGTTTCCCTAAGATTTACTGTACTATTTGCCTAAAAATGGAGCAATTCAAGCCAATGACATACCATAAAAGCAGAACAAGGTAAGCAATTGTCTTTCACCATCTCTCCAGCCCTGAGCTCAGGATTTTGAAAGGCTAAATATCAGAGTTGGGAACAGGGAAACAACAAACATGGAAACCTGTTAGATCTGCTCTGCTGAAACCAGTGGATACCCACCTGCGACTGAAAATAGAACTGCGTAAATCATTGCTTCCTTTTCTTTTTCCTTCATGAACGGAATTTTTACATGTCAAGTATCAGGTGAAACATCTTTTACGTTTTAATTTTCTGTTGGAATGCAAAATCAGAAATACTGGTTTAGATCTCATGATTTATTTTTTGTTTTTAATTCTGGATGAGTTGCTTTGGTTTGCTTTAGTTATTTCTAAATTGAGGTACATTTCTACGGTGCTCTCGCTAGAAATGATTCTCTCACTCTCACCTGAAGATGTTAACAGTACTCTGTCCTTACCAAATGCCATTACCAAATGCTGGGTGAAGTGCACAGGGCAGAAAGCCCAGAGTTCTGGAAAGGAGCCTGTTTGCAGGAGTGGTTCTTCCTGTACCTGGGTACATTTCTCAGATGCTGAGCATGGAATGAATTGATTCTTTTCAGGCAGCACCTTGCTAGTTTTGAAACCATCTCCCTGCTTCCAGAGATGAGGCTGGAGAGGCTTCTCCCTCCTGTGGCCAGGCACAGTGGAGTACACTCCATGCCCCGAGGAGGGCTCTGCTTTCCAGTGTTCCCCAAAACCGCCTTTGCTCTTTAAGCTGATATAATTTAGAAGGTATTAAACAGTGCTCTTTGTTCTACCTCGCCGTGCAAAAATAATCTTGTTTTGCTTTCTGAGCTACTGAGCTGAGAGGAAAAGTTCTACTGGTGAGGGAGACAAACTTTCTGTAGTAAATCTGAGCCCTCCAGCCCGGGCTGGGTGCAGGTGGCTTTGAAACATCTGCTTCAACTCAGCCCCTCTCCCCAGCCCAGCCACGGGCACCCGCTGACAAACAATGAACGGCTGAAGGATAACAATGAGTCAGGTGAAAAAAGGAAATTGTTTTTTTGACAATCTGCTGTTGGGCAGACTGGGGGGAGGCAAAAGACCCTGTAAGAATGAAAAGCCTGGGAGAAAGGGGATAAGTTAACATTAAATGGGCATGTGGTGACAGGGAGGGAAATGGTGGGACAGCTGGAAATGCAGCAGGAGCCTGGAGAAAATCGATACGAGATAAGCGTTCCAGGGGTAGTGCTGTTCATCAGGTGACAAAGTTAAAGGCAGCGAGACACTAAAAGTGAGAAAATATCACTGACCCCCTGCAGTATTGATCAAACAGCTGAGACACTCAAGGCCAAAGTCACTAATAAAGTGAGACGTATCAGCAAGGAGCCCATGAGAGCAGATGAGTTGGCTTCCGAAGGTCTTAAAAATAAAAATAAAACATATCTGCAAAAGTTCTTGTTAACCATCTTCTTTGTCTTGTTAAGTGCAAAGGAGACAAAGCAGCTTTGTCAGGAGGCACAGAGGAGAGGCACGAGGTTTGCTGTGCTATTTGAAAACTGAGAGGATTGTGTGTGGAGAGAAAAGAGGAGCCTGTGGGATGCTGGGGAGGGACAGCAGCTCTGCCAGGACACCTGCAGGAGCCACCTGGGACTGGCTTGTGGCCCAAGGCTTCCCTGGGTCACTCTGGTCACTTGTGGTGACACCTGTGCTCATCTGCCTCAACGCCCCCCAAAGCACTTGAATGGCTTCACCCAGGGAAGAGCAGGTGCTTTGTGTTCCTTGATTTCCTCTAATTGCCCGGGGCTGAGGGAGGCAGGCAAGGACAGGCCTCTCCCAGGACACAGGCGTTTCAAATAGGACCAGTAATTAAATTAACAGAAGTTTATTGCCTGCCTCCTCCCCCTTGAAACTCCTCAAATTGTGCCTGGAGGATTTGATGCTCTCATTTCCTCTTTGACACAGGTTTAGCTCAGTTTGTTGTGTTGGTGTGGGCACGACCTGCAGCCATCCTTGACCACCCTGTGAACCAAAACCTGCCCCAGAGCTGGATGAGAGAGTGTTTGAGCACTGCTGTGTGTTGGGAACTGTCCAGCTGTTCCAGCTCCCAGACACTTCAAAAAGACTTTTAATGGTGAGAGGACAGTGTGAAAAGAGAGAGGTAAGTAGTTGTAAAGGAAGTAAAAGTGTTTTAAAGTGTTGTCTGGGTGAGGTACCAATAGAGCTGAATGAGGCTGTGTGCTTGGCTATGGAGGGGAATGGAATGACTTTATTTTTGGGCCTTGATGATGCATGTTAAATTAGAAGAAACCTCCTCTCCTCTCTTCTTAGAATTAAAGGGATCACGAGAGCCTCTTCACCTCCCCTGTTTATAATGGGTGAAGTTCCTGAGTGATTGTTCTCTGCTGGGAAATATCTGATTTAAGGGTTTCACACAGGTAGAGCTGGTCCCTTGCTGTATGTGGATTTTGAGTGAGTAATTCTTAGATATGTGCATCTGTGCAATGTAAAACCAGTAAATTAGAAATAGCTCCTTTGTTTACTATTTTTATCTTCTAAGAACATCTTTATTGTTTCACATACTTTGGAAATAGGTGAGTTAGGAACTAAACATTCTGCCTGACTCTTCACTGCTGAAATGCCCTTTTATTGCAGTTCTTAGTGTGTCTGGGAAGAGGAGTGTCCCAGAACTAGTCAGAAACAACAGAGAGGGTCTGCTTGGGCTGCTTTGTTGAGCTATTTTAGTTATCCCAGCACTTGCACCGTTATCTGTTCACATGAACTCTTCTCTTCATGCACTTTTACCTGCCTTTATTGTGGTTAAATACCAGGAAAACAGAGCTACTTGGGAAAGAAAAGGAAAAACCCCACCCTTTTGTTAGTTTTTTTTTTTTTGAAAGATGACTTCCCCTGGCTCCTGTCTTTCCTCTGGCTTTTGCCCCTCTTCCTTGCGGAGCGAAGCAGGAAATGAAGATGAAATAAATACTGACTTGCTAACTGGAGGTAGATGTGAGATCCCTGTTGTGGTGATGATGTAGTGTCCTAAAAGCATGTGTGCTGTGAATAACTTTAGCACAGGAACTGGAAGGTCCCCCCAAAGGAGGAATTTTTGGGGGAAGAGAAGAGTCCACAAAGGAAGCTGACAGAGGAGAAGAGATTTATGTAGCTCAGCTGTAGGGAAGAGAGGTTAAAGTAATTGCTGGATTCATCAGGTTTCTCTGATAGTAGAAACAACTGCACCTCAAATTCCTATCTGAAGACCATAAACACAGAAGAATGGTTTCGTTTTGGTTTTTTTTTTTAAATGGGTGGGGTTACCACTGGAAATGTTTCCAAAATTTAAATGGGAGATTGACCATTTTACATATGGCAAGGTCAGATCAGCCAGCGAAGAGAGATTAATTTAATTAAATCAGTATGTGGTTGCTAAGCCTCATAATAAAACCTTAAATAAGAACTTTGGGGAAAAAAATTGATTACCTTTGCAGAGTATAAAATGGAACAACTGTTTGTTCATGAAGTACTTTTGCAAAGGTTTAGAAAATGATTGACTTCTTCCTCTCCCCATTTCCCCATCCCTTCACGTGATGGAAAACCTGGTAACCTGCACTCCAGCATTTGGGGGTTTTTCTTTTGCTGTTGGGTCTTCCAGCCTTGGAGGTTTGAACGTGTAGTGGGAAAAAGAAGAAACCCCCACTGCAACCCTTCAGAAGGGTACAACTGTGCTTCTTTTGGTGTTCTCAGATGTTTTCTTTCAACCAGATTTTGTTACCTAAATTCGGATCAATGGTCAAGATTTCCAAAAGCTCAGTCATCTTGGGCATGTGACTGTGGGGTACACAAGTATTCCTTGCACACCCTGTTGGGTTTTATACTCACTGAGCCTGTTACATTTCATAATTCTATGTCCTAGGAAATCAGGTGTGAGATGCTCAGGCAGACAGACAAAGTGATGACGATGACCCTGGAGCAGCCCAGGTGCAGGAAGGTGCTGCTGCCCTCCAGAGAGCACCACTCCCCTGCAATGGGCCTTTTCCCCAAAATATCTGAAGTTGAGTTGTTGACCTTGCGAGCAGGAACCCAAAGGGAGTTTCTTGCATCTCCCCATAAAACAAAGAACATTTCCTTTCAAGCACCCACTTTTTCAAGCAGCTGAGACATTCCCCTTAGCTGGTCTGCAGGTGCTGAGAAGTGCAGGTGAGAGTGTGGCTGTGACACTCCCCTCTGGACCTGGGGTCCATCCCATAAATGCTTTCTCCGTGCCTGTACCCCCTCCCAAAGCTGAGCCACCTCCTGGTGTGCTGCCCACACAGAGCCTTTCCCAGAGCTCCTTCCTGAGGAGCACCTGTCCGAGGTAAACTGAGGGGACAGGAGGGTCTGGGCAGTGCCACCCCAGATGGGGATAACGGGTGATGTGCCAGCCCTGGAGCCTTCCAGCTGCTGGCTGAGCATCCCTGCCCTCCCCTTGCCCTGGTGTGCAGGCAGGCCCTGGTGCAGAGACCTCTGGGGCCAGGTTTACTCTGCCCCTTCAGTTACACGGTCTGGGAAGGGAAGAAACAAAAGATCTCAGCTCTAAAAGGCCCCAGCTTGAGCCAATCCGAGGGCACAGGGTGGTAATGGCTGATTATGATGGGATTATAAAAGATGGCATTACAGCACTGGAGGTATTGATTGAACCTTTAGCCATAGACACTGAGAGAGAGAGAAGGAATGAGTGTGAGATCAATATATGCATCTTTAGGCCTATTTATCTCTGGGTGATTTTTCCATCCCCCTTCCTGTTCGATATGGCATAATTTACCTTCATAAAGTGTTCAGCGTCAGGGGTCCATTATCAGAGTAATCAGTTTTGATTAGTAGAGAAAGGGTACAAAATTGTTTAGCCTCTAGATAGAACTGTGAAGAGTGAGTAAACTATGCCTGACAGCACCTAATGCAGTTAGAATGTGGACTTAATTTGATTCCAATTCTTTATGGCTTTCCATGATTTCAAGCATCTATTGGTTTGTTAGAAAAATATAATAGGAAATGGGCTGTGGCAGGTGGGAGGGGAGAGGGAGGAGAGAGATAATTTAAGTTTGCAAGATGCAATTTTCCTCAATATAAACATTCTAATGCAATTTGATGCCTGTTGTGCTTTGGTGTGCTGGGCAGGAGCTTTTATTTTTCAGATTTATTTTTAGCACTTTGAGGATTCTCAGGGGGTAACCCAAGCTGGGTAGTTGAATGTTTATTCCCAGTGCCATGAGCTGAGCCTCAGAAACTCTGACCTGCAGCACAGAGCTGGAAGGACAGGGCTCCTGTCCTTCCTTCCCAGCTCTTTCCCTGGGATGGGGCTGCAGCATTGGCCTCCTCCTAACTTGTGCTTGCTCCTTTTAAATTGGAGGGGAGAAGAATCCTGTGAAAGGTGTTAATGGTGGCAGAGGTCTTGGAGATCCTCTAGTGAAGGGGGTGTCCTGCTTTGAAGTCAGTCATTGACCAGGAGGTGATTAATGCTGCTGAGCAAACCATCAGTGTCAGGGAAAAGCCAGCTAGGATTTTACTGGGCAATGACTTCGCTCTGCTCCGGTTCTTGGGACAGCAGAGCAGTGTGCTGGGAAGGATTAGCTGCTTTCCCAGACTTCCATAAGCAGCTGGTTTGAATCCTCAGTCCATCTCAGTCGTGCCTTAGGCAGCTGCTCCACAACGATTCCACCTCTGCCAGGCGCACACAGAGGTCAGTCAGCCATCAGCATGGCAGGAGAGGAGAGGGGACAGCTCCTTCCCAAGGCTGGCTCCTGGCCCATCCCTGGCTGTGGCGGGAGGTGATGCTCAGGGCCTGGTGTCTGTCACACCAGGGTGCAGAGTTTAGTCCTAATGCACATCCCAGAGGGGAAATCCTCATCCCTGCTGCCCCCTGCTCTTCTCTTACACTGAACTGACACGAGGATTAAATCTCAGCCCTGAGCCGGTCGATAATCACCTGTGGGGAGGCAGGAGATGTGGGAGCAGAGGGGGCAGGTCACCTCCAGCAGCCCATGGCAAGAGGCACAGGGCAGCTGGCTGGGTCATCTGCAGCTGTAAAACTTTATGTGACGGTAAAATTGACGATAAAACCTGAGTGTGCCAACTCCCATCGCATTTAACTGAGGCTTTTAAACTCCTCCCAGACACCCATCTCATTCTAAATCCTCCCTCACTTTCCCCCCCTCTGTCTCCTTTTTTTTTGTTTGTTTGTTTGTTTTTTGTTTTCCAAGAGAAGTTGAGCAGTTGGAAGAAAACCAAACAGAATCCTTGAAGTTGGCCAAATGAAGTCCAGCAAGGGACCAGCCTGGACCTTGCACCCCCAAAGCCAAGCTGAGCCTCTGGAACTCGCACCCAGCTGGCACAGCTGCCTCTGCCCACTCCCTTGCCCTGGGTGAATTATCAATAACACTCTGCAGGACATACTTATTTTTCTAGTTCTATCTATAAAATTAGAGCTGCACAAATCCATTTGAGTGACAGGATCTCCAGTCACAGATCCTGTAGTGCTTGGTTTATACCCTCGAGTGACCAGGGCTTTTAACACCGTTTAACACTCTGAAATGGAGATAGTGTTGCTTGTTCCCGTGCTTTTACTGAGTCTTGGGATACTTGGGCTTGTGTTTGTTATCCCAGCTCCTAGAGGCAAGGGATTGTAAGAGAATCTTGGCTTTTGTTTTGAGCATTTCTAGTAATTGTGGTTTGTGAGAAGGGCTTTAAAATGTGATCTGGCTCCACTGTAAAGACTCAGGAACTAGAAGACAAATAAAAACTGAAAAAAAGCAGAACCCCAATTAAGTTTTGAGCTACTTATGTTTTGTTTTTTTTTGAGGAATGGACAATATACTCACAATACATGTCTATATATCATCCTATATATGGAGGTATTCACTTCTCATTTTTGTTTTTTCATTTGGAAAGTTGTGTGTAATGTAAAGAACTGGCAAGCAGCCACCATCAACTATAACAAAAATATCTGAAACTGCTTTCCTCCTGTGCTGCTTCACTTGCTCCACACCCAGTGCAAGCCAAAGCAGCTGAATCCTGCACTTGGAAATGACTTTTCATGGAGAATTTATGCCCAGTTGGAAGTGGCTGTAGGAACTTCTGCTACTGGAACTGAGGAAATGCACCTTGGGCTCCAAAGGGATGAGCAAGAGGTGACGTGACCTTGAGTGGTTTGGATATGGTGGTGGTTGGATGATGGTTGTGGTCAAAAGAGAACTGACTGTTATTACCCAAAAAGTCTTAACTGTACCAGTGATGGTTTTGGAGTTTGTTTGTTTGTTTTCTTTCAGGCATGAAAATGGTATAAATTAATTTTTCTGTCTCTGTGGTTTTTTTGTCAACCATGTTACACTTTGTGCAAACAATCAGAGGCAGCTGAAGATTTGCTGAGTGTCAGGGTAGCCTGCTGGAGAGTAAATACTTGTGAATAAACCAGAACTGATGCAGTTAATTGTTCACAGAAATTTCTCTGTGAGCTGTTTCTGTTCACAGAAGTGCTGTTGTCCTCTTCCACTTGGTGAGAAAGCTGTGGTACCTGCCATCTCTCCAGAACAGTTTTTGATCTCTAAAGTTTTTGGTTTCTAAAGAGAAACAGGCTGAATTTGGGGGGTATTGCTGGAATGGGATATTTCCCACCACCTTTTATCTGTTCCATAGCAGCTGGCCTTGCCCCACCATGTAAATGGGAGAATTTTGTGGTGAACATTAACTCTGCTTTTGCAGACCTCTCTCAGAAACTTCAGCCTGTGTGTGGATGGGCCAGAAGTACTAAAACAAAATTTCAGAGTGAATAAGAAGGATTTCTGTGACTGGCTTTTTGGTCCATAGCCCAGCAGAACCCTTGAACACATGTGCAATCTGAGGGAAGTGTGTAACATCTTAAGTGAATGTGTTTCAGCTGTGTTCACGCCTCTCTGTCAAGTACTTCCCATGAAAATTTGGGCTATAAAACCCTGCTGGTATGAAAGTTTTTTCTTCTATAAAGTTTAAGGTTGTGTGCAGCAGTATTCCATACTCCAAACTAATAGTTTGCATGTGCGAATCAAGGTATTAAGTTCACAGTTTTTGAGCAAAGCCGATGTTTATTGCCTGACACATCCAGTGTGTCACTTACTTGTTCAGTCACAAAGCTGCCTCATATATTGTGGAGTTGGGATCTGTAGAGTAGCAGCACTTGCTGCTGGAAAGAGGTTAAATTAATCAGGTCTTTTGAATGGGATAAATTATTAGCTGATCAAAATATACAATTAATTTTTGTAGCAAAGTGAGGTGGATGGCTTGCTTATCTCAGTGTCCACATGCATATATTCCTGTTTTTTCAAGAAATTAATCTCCAGTGAAAATTCACAGATTTCCTTTCTTTGGACTGGGATAATTCAGATTTCTGGCCATGACAGTGATTTCAGACCAAGTCTAAGAAAAAGGATCCTGTTTAATATCTGAAAGTCATCAGTTGTGCTGAGGAAGGGTCGCCACGTGTTCTGTCAGCAGAGTCACCAGGCTTTAAGCAGACTCATGTATCTGGGGCTACATGATTTAAAGGGGTAACATTTTTCAGTAGTTAAAAGATGCCAGCTGGGTAAATAAACCCAGACCATCGTGCACGAGTCCTCCTCCTTCCCAAAGTTCATTAGTGATAACAAGACTCTTGGCATTTGGATAATAAATCCACCCTCTAAGGGCTGCAGTGTGCAGGTTGAGGAGCTCAGATGGTGACATTAATGGTGCAAATACAATAACATTTGAAAAGAAACTTCTCGGAGGGGAGAGGAGGGAGGAGGAAAGGGCAGCCAAGGGTTTGGAGCACCGAGGGGCATTTCATCGTTGCACCCCTCTGTGCAGAGCACCCACCATGGACCTGCTGCTTGTTATTTCTGTGTCAGCCCTTTGAGCCAGCACAGAGGAGAGAGCATTTGAGACAGTGAGCGGTGGGGAATGGGGATGTTCCCTGCCTGAGCTGGTTTGTCCAGCCACATCAGCTGCAGCAGTGGAGTTGGGTGGGTTCAGTGAGCTGCTCGTGTCAGGCAGGGCTCGGTGACTGCCTGGGATGGTCACACTCAGCCCTTGCTCCCTCTCCTGCCTCGCTGCAGCGATTTGCTTTGAGGTGACTCACCTGCCTGTGTGCTTAGGCTGCAGGAATACATCTGTATCTTGAAACACTTCTTGGAAAATCCATGAAGGAGAATGCTAAAAAACTCCAGAAAAACAGCTGTAGACTGTGAGATGTTCTGGACATCACTGAGGCAGGTGCTACTTGTGATTTTTGGTAATAAACCCCTTTTTCTTGCTTTTCTTGATTGCCATCTCCCCCATCAGCTACAGAAACTGTGTGCATCTACAATCTGTGCTGATCTGATAACACCTGGCTCTGCACCAGTGTTGTCCTTGACCAGCAGAGCACAAAAAAGAACAAATGTGATTTTGAAACTTTCTTTAGTGAGAGAAGGGAGAAAATCAGGTGTGGGCTGAGAAGAGTGGGGCAACCAACATTGCTGCCCTGCCAGGGCTCCTCACAGCTCAGTACTGGCTCTGGGTTTAAACCCAGCTCTCCTGTAAAAATGTCTTTAATTTTTATTGTTCTGGGCTTTAATTTTTATTGTTCTGGAGAGCAAGAGGCATGTTAGCACAGTCTGATTTGTTTTCAGCTGTGAGAAATAGTGAATTTAACTCTAAAATGCTCAAGGGCCAGACTGCTTTATCTCAGGAAAATGTTAATTGTTTGAATGCCTCATGCTCTTGTACAAGGAACTTTATTGGGTTTCATCTGTTATTTAGCAACAGTTTAAGACCCAAATCCTTAATCCAAAATCAAAACCATCTAAACATTGTAGAAAAAAGCAAAGCAGTGGATGACTAAATCTCTCCTTTGCTTAGAAATAGCCACAAAATAGCTGCACTGTGCCTGCTAGGTGGACAAGGATTTTGCCGTGTCAGGATTGAAAGTTTGGGAGTGCCAGAAGCTTGATGTACTGCAGGCAGAGTAGAGGCTTTTAGAAATTGCTGTGGAGTGTCTGCAAAGTACCTGGGAGGGTATCAGCTTCACCTGGACTCATCTTCTGTGGGCGATGGAAAACTTCTTGGTTCTTACCTTCTGTGTACTGTGGCTGAATTAATTCTTATAAAAAACGAGTCTTTCCCTCTCTAAATTTTAGCCCAAGTGTAATTAGCAGTGGGAATGGCAGTTCATACACAAACTAACGCTGTTGGCCTCTCCCCTGTTTATAAGCCACTTTTGGCAAGAGCAACCAGTGTCAAGTGTGATCTGCTCTCTGATCAGGTTACAGCTGAGCAAGGAGCCTCAATTATGTCTTTTCTCTCACAGGACTATAGTGGAAAATAGAATTGAAATTGGCAGATAAATGAATAAAATCTCAAGGACAATGACACAATGAACATGTCTGCTAAGCAGTTTGCTAAGAGGAAAATCTGGCGCCTCCTGTTTAAGGAGAAATAGTGAGGAGGAAACGTGCAGTCCTTAAGTGACTGGGGGAGAAGCTCTGGCAGAAGTAGGTGTGGTGCTTCTCAGCGTGGTTTAGTGGTGGGCTTGGCAGTGCTGGGTTAATGGCTGGACTTGATGCTCTCAACAGGTCCTTTTCAATCTGAGTGATTTTGTGATTCTGTGATTCCAAGCTGGTTTGAGATGCCAAACACCAGGTTCTCTGTCTTAATAATCTTAAACTGTGCACAGCAGAATGTCTTTTTCCAGGCTGCTGGGAGTGATCCATCTCTTCCTGCCACTCTGAACCCAGTGGAGCTGGCTGTGATGCTCTGCTGTCCGTGGCAATGCTGAAATGACCAACGTGAGCCCAAATCACACAGTTTAGGAGACAGGGAGGTGGGTGCAGTGCTCTGGCTTTGCTTGGTGAGGTGCCAGGAGCTTCTGTCCTTCTCATCCTCACTGATTTAAGTAGAAATTGGAAAAGTGCTAGGAATCAAGCGAGACTTACACTTCTTCAGGATAACGTGTGTTCAAGCTGGCGTGCAGGGCCTTTTCCAGAGGCAGTGCTGCTGTAAGACAGCAATTGGATTTCCTGAGGTTACGATCCCACGTTTGGAGTTATCCCCAGACCATCAGCCTGTACTCAGCCCACATTCAGCTGGTCCAGAGCCTCTCTCAGGAGCTCTTGGCAGGACTTGGAGGGACCCGTGAGAACTTACAGTGTTATGGGCCAGGAGCAAATGGCAGGATGTGCCCTTTGTTTCTGGGGAGTGAGGAGAGTAAGGGGGCTCATAAAAATAAATATATTTAATGGCACAGAATGAAACAACAAATTGAAATTGTGCTGAAATCCAGTTCTGCGGTTTTACAATCCACAGAAACTTATTAACTTCAGGGACCTGTGCAAGCTGGGGGAAAAAGCGAGCTTTGCACTCCATCCCCAAAACAGAGAGAATTTAGAGCACTTTTATGGTGCATTTTAGGACAATGACCTGGGCAATGTGTTCAGCTGCTTCCCTTGCCTCATAAAACCCAGTGTATGCAGTCCTGGAATCAATCCTGTTCTCTTTTGGGCTTTCCAGAGCAGAGACTGCCAGCAGAAGCACTTTATGGTACAGAGTTGAAGTGTCAAAGGGACATAGAGCAGAGCCATCGTGCTCACCTCTGTGATCAATAGGAAAGGGTTATTTAGACATCAATAACCCTTGCTGTGGCATGGGCAGAGCCTTTCCCTGCAGCCCAAGGTTTGAGGGAACTTCTCTGCTCTCCAGGACCTGATTTTTATTTTTCTTACACTAGGTAGCACAGCTGAAACAAGAGAGACCCCCAAAAATACCACCAAAAAAGGAAGTTGAAGATGAGGTGCCCAGCATATTTTACTTGATTGTGTCGGGGGTCTCAACTTCCTGGTGCTGAATTTGCTGTAGCAGTGTTTGAATTTTATCTTGTACCCATTCCCCCAGGAATTTTTCGTTTGGAAATACCAAATGCCTTTTTTCATTGCTTTATACTTCAAGCTGCATCATTTCATTTTGTCAGGGAATAAACCCCACTTTCCTCATTTCCAGATCTAACTCTGAATCTGTATTTTAACAAGGTTTTCCAGCTCCCCATCCTGAGCGTGCAGCCAGAACAAAAAGGGGGAAACTGTCCCAAGGTTGCAGGGTGGGAAGGAGCTGAATATTGCACAGTTTGAGGTGAGAAAGGTGTGGTTGGTTCCTCAAGCCAAATCCCTCACTTGCTGCCTATGTCTTCACTCTGGTCCTTCGGTTTTTTTGAAGTCTGCTTGTTTTTCCTGTGAGCTTCTGGAGAAGCCTAAGGAGGAAAATATCTGGGCTATGGGAGAGGTTTCACTTAAAGAAGAATAGAAAATGGCTTCGGGAGAATTAACTCTATTTCAGCCACACAAACAGAACAATTTCTGGGTTAATATTTGAGGACTTTTAGCCAAAGGTGTTTGCTTGTAGTTAACATTTCTGCAGTTTCCATGGGTATTTAGCTCTAAAGAGCAACTACTCTCTCCATTTCTTCTTGCAGTGACACAGTAACTGGCATTGTGGCCACAGCTGCCACTGTCCCTCCAGCCAGTGTGCATGCTGCCACAGCAGAGGCAAAGGAGAAAAATCGGAATTCAAGTCCTGTCTGAAAAGTAAAAGGGACAAATTAGTTTCTTGTCACTGCGCTGCAATAAATACATTGTCATTTTTATACCCCAGTGAATCATATTCTCCATTTCCCCCGTAACTATTATACAGTCTGCTGGCAGTACATCATTTTTTGGTAATTTTATTTTCACCAATTGTTTTATGAAATTTTTGAGTTTTATGGACACTAAAACAAATCTAGCCTGCGAGTATTATAGCCCTTTAAATCACTGGCAGGAAATCTCAAGGTTCCTCCAGACTGTGAGAGAAGGAAGCTTTAGGAAAGAAAGATTGCTCCTAGCTTATAAACTGAGCAAAAACCCAGAGATAAGTTTGTAAAAGGGACATACATCATCACTGGCAAAAAGCAGGACGTAAAACAACATCTCTCCGCTCAGCTCCCTTAAGGATAAAAATGGATTTTTATTTAGCAGAAACACTAAAGTAGTTGGGGAAAGGAACACACAAGCTTTTCCATGCTTTCTTAACCATAACAATCCTTATTTCCCGTGGAGTTGCAGTGTCAGGCACAACCTTGGCTGAACTGTGATTAGTTGTAGTCCCAAACCAGAGGAAACTTGGAAGAAACCCTGAATTCTAAGCTGAATGTTGGCAGTGCTTGACTGAATTTGGCCCTCCTGGTGCTGAGGAAGTGATGCCACCAGGGCACGGGGAAAGGGATTGTCCAGGTTCTCCTCTTCTTATCCATAGCCTTTGTTAGTGTTTCCATAGCTAAAACATCTGGTATTTTGAGAAGGTTTTGCTGGTGGCACAAAGTTTCAGATGGCTTAAACCAACACTGAGTTGTGACATGATAAAAACTATCCACTTTTTTTTTTTAATAAATAGGATTTTTTGTTCTCAATGGATTTTCTCAGTCCACTTTGCGTGTCCCTCCATGTAAGAAAGACAAAGAAGATGAGATGGTCTTGCTTAGGTGCAAACATTGAACAAGAGCTTTCTTAACTGTAAATCTGACAGGGCAGATAAACAAGCTCTCACCTCAGTTCTGACTTGGACTTTGCTGTCTTGAACAATCTACTCCTTTTCCCTTTTTTATTCGCCTCTTAATATTTTTAAGGGCTCTAAACATATTTGCATTATATATTCGATTTGTAAATTGGAAGAAAGATTTTTTT